>JAODAL010009764.1:0-108833 GCA_025379985.1 Phyllomedusa bahiana | reverse complement strand
TATATTCTGTGTACTACATTCCCTTTCCTTACGATCGATTACATCCTTATTATCCTCCAGACTGCACTCACTATTCTTGTGCAGTCACGTTACATAAAATTTTACCTTATCCTGAGTACATTTTGTTTAACCCAAAGGCTGCACCATATTTGCGGTGAAACTGTGTAAACTTTACATTACTTATCCTGTACTGTCCTGGTCCCACCCTTGTTTATACCCAGAGCTCCCTCACTTTCTGGTGCATCACTATGACATACATTACTACCCTTATGATCCTGATTTACATCCGATTATTTTCAACTCACTCCTTTTTCTGCGGGCATCACTTTTAAAATTTACATTACTTATCCTGTTTTAAACCCCTGATCACCCAATCCTTGTTTAAAATTTTAATTTTTTTCCCCAGACTGCACTATTTCTGCTGGTCAGTCACTGTTACTACATTTTACCTGTACTGATCCTGAGTTACACCCTTATTATACTCAGACGCATCCTGTTCTGCTGGTGCATCACTGGTAATACATTACTTTCCTGTATTATACCCCAACTGCACTCCGTTCTGCTGGTCATCACTGTGTACTTACATTATTTATCCTTACTGAGCATTTTACATCCGATTATACCCCAGAGCTGCCTCACTTCTGCTGGTGATCACTGTGTAATACACTATTTATCCGTACTGATCCTGAGTTACATCCTGTATTAACCCAACGCACTCACTATTTCTGGTGCAGCACTGTGTAATACTTTAAACTTTTTTCCTGTACTGTCCTGAGTTTTACATCCTGTATTATCCCCCAAGCTGCACTCACTTTCTGCT
This sequence comes from Phyllomedusa bahiana, assembly GCA_025379985.1. Taxonomy (NCBI): domain Eukaryota; kingdom Metazoa; phylum Chordata; class Amphibia; order Anura; family Hylidae; genus Phyllomedusa; species Phyllomedusa bahiana. The sequence continues at coordinate 108,013 of JAODAL010009764.1, read as the reverse complement.
GGTGCATCATGTGAAATATACAATTGGGGGAATTCTCCACACTGCAGATGCATATTGGGCATCCAATTTGGAGAGGGGGGTTATATTTTATGGGAGATAAAATGGGGGCTGAACTGAATTAATAAATTAAGGAATTCTATTACGGGCTTCTCTGACAGTTGTCTTCCAAGCACATACATAGCTCTCTCCATTGAAGTCTATGGGAGCTACGGAAACATTCAAGTATAATGGCGCACAATGGACAAAGGGGCTTCAGACAGCTAACCGCCTGGCATACCAACCAAGTGCTTGTGTTTCCCTTTAGGGGCCAAAACCCCCAAAGTTCACCGGGTGGGGAATTTCCGGGCAAATCTAAACTGTTACCCTTTTGCGAAATACAAGAACCTCAGGGCTGGATCGTGTTTTAAAAAATCTGTAAAAATTTTGGGGCCCAAAAAGGGGGAGCGGGCCCTTTTTAAAGGCCCGTTTCCCAATAAGGGGATGCACACGGGGGCAAAAATTACTCCCGGTTTTTTTTTAAAAACTGGAGAAAGCAAAATCTGCAAAAAAAATTCCCAGAAAAATTTCCGCAAAAAAGGGCTGTTTTCCACCAAAACTTTTTTAATGGAGCCAGCATCCCAAAATCCTTCCCCGGGTTTCCCCATTTCCTTTTTCTACAAAAGGGGACTGAATTCACCTTGCTATTACCTTCAAAAACCTTTTTAGGGGGACATTGGAAATGGAAATTTAAAAAAGTGGGGCCCAGTGGGTTTTCCCAGAGCTCCAAGGGGAGTTAAATTTTTTCAGTAAAAACAAACAAGCCCTGTTCTGCTGAAAAGAAACAGCAGGGAGTGACGTCACCACCCGGGGACCAGGGGTTTGTGGGGCAGAGCCCGGGGGTTTTGGTTTAATAAAAACCTTCTGTAAATAAGCGGGGAATTAAAACTGCTCTAGCTCTGAAGAATTCAAAATCAAAAACACCCAATGTATTTATTAACATTCTTTTTTCCCGCCCCCGGCCTAAAATTCTTAAAGCAAAATAAATTGTGGTGAAAACCCCCCTTGTAATGTCCCTTCATTGTAGTGAAATGTAATCACTACCACAACCTGCAAAAAATTCAAGGGGAAAAAAAAGCTGAAAAACCCCGGGTTTTTTTTTACCCATTCAGGTAAATGAGTCACCCCCAGAGGAAAAGTCAAAAAAGCACCCCCCTCGAAAAAAAGAAAGCGGGAAAATTCAAAATCCCCACAAAATTCCTTTCAAAGTAGTAAACCCATTTTTTTTTGTTGCCAAAAAAAAACATAGGGAAAAATTCCCTGTAACCAGTTAAATAAAAAATTTGAACTTTTGGGATGCTCCCCAAAAAAATTTTTTAAAAATTAAATTTGTAAATGAAAAAAATGTACGATGTGTCCCATGGATTTTTCCTTTTGGGACATTTCACGCAATTATCTTGCATGCAAAATTTTTGGAGGGGATTTTCCCCTTACATTCACAGGATTCACCTTTTGCAAACTGCGATTTCAAAACCCAGCCTCCCCAATCGAGCACAATTTTTTTTTTTTTTTGTTTTTTACATCACAACTGTATGGCCGTAAGAATCGTGAAATTTTCTGTGGGGAGACCCACGACAAACCGCACGTGTGACTACACCCAATACTTTTTCATGTGACCACCACAAACCCCCCTGCTTTATGGGTTTTGCTGCAGATTTTACTCTGGGTTTCCCCCCTGCTTCTCAAAACCAAGAAGAATTATAGGGGGGCTTGATATCGGGAAGATGAAAACCCCGGGAATTTACTTCAGGAAAACAAGTCTAGGGGTGAATTCCCACATGGAAGATTTTAATACAATCTGCAATATTACTATCTGGCATTTTCACACGGCAATATCCTGGACGTTTTTCACCCCGAATTACGCGCCGAGTGGAAAATTTACGGGTAATATCCAGTAATACGAACCCACATTCTCAGGGGCTAATTACGTCTCCTCTCCCTGCCGGCGAAAAACCGGGGGGGGAGTAATGACAGGGAAATTTAAACCAGGCTATACCCCGCTATAATTCAATTTTGGGGCCCGGGCGAGGTGCCACCCCCGCTCCCCCCCGCACCCACGGGGTAATTACGCCCGCAGTTAAGCCGGTGAACAAAGCCTTAAAAATTCCACTTTATTTCTGTATTTTGGAAAAGCGTAAGATGAAAAAAAAAAAAAAAAAAAATTTTTTTTCCAAACTTTTAAAAACCTGTGAAAAAATAGAAAAGAGTCCATACTTTCCTCTCCCTCCCCAAATGTTCCCACGCTGCCAGAGCTATGAGGCCCCAAAATCATCCTCACGATAAAGTCACTTCAGGATCACTGACAGCAACCAATCTCCCCTCAGCAGCCACAGGGTACATAATTTGTGCCCAAGTCCGTTTGGGCGCAGCATATGTATCCCAAGTGACGTCCCCTGTAAGTACAGAAAAAAACTTTGAAATTCTTAGTTCAACTTTTCCCAGGGGTTTTCCTTTTAAATTTTTTTGCCCTTTTAGCAGGGGGGGTGCTAAATAAAAATTATATATATATTATATATATATATATATAATTAAAAATATTATATATATTAAAAAACACACATTAACATATATATACACACCCCATTTTATATTTAAATATATATTATAAAAAAAATATATATATTATATGATAATATATATATATATATATATTTTAAATATTAAAAAAAACCATATATATATACCACAAAACCCCCACACACACACAAAAACCCAACCTGTCGGGGGGCACCCAGGTTACGTGTTTTTTTTCAAAAATTTTTTTTTGTGCAACTAACTTTGGGATTTGGATATTTTGCTTTAAATTTTAAAAGGGGAGGAAGGGAGCCTCCTTTTTGGGTTTTTTCTGCACCCCGCCCACTTTCACAGACTGTTATATCAGTGCAGTATGCTTGCAGGTTGGTGTGTTTTTTTATTTTTCTCTCTGGATAATGGAGGTCGGTTGACCAGTGAGAGGCCTGAATTTGGCTCTTTTGAGAGGTAAAGATAGAGTAGGACCACCCGCCTCGAGATCCCGTTGTAAGGTCATGGGTGGCTTAAGCATTTTTTGATCAAAACATGTGAACTAAGAATCTCAAAGCTTTTTTCATGTATCATAGATAAATGCTTCTTTAGGGATTTCCCTGTAATGTATTGCCCTGTCACCTGTAAGGAAGCCGGGGGAGGAGTGTGTGAGAAACACTGGAGCAGTAGTGATAGGAGAGCATGGGTTAATTTCCTATTTAGCATGGAGAGGTGGAAGGGAGGTTCCTAAGGTTACAATAAAACGTACTGGATTGTACTGTTGAAAACCGTGTCGGACGTTGCTGTTTTCAACAAGTATTTAATGTGGAATTTTGGTTGTTTTTTTCCAGCAGATAACGAGTCCCATTCATCTCTACAGGGTTCTGGACACTAATCTGCATCCAAAACGATATACTAACTTTTTTTGACGCGTTTTACACTAGGTTTTCAGCCATCCCTATTGACTTCAATTGTCAGTTTGTCAGTTTTCCAAGTGGAACACGACGGAAGAATGAAAACGTTCTTTTTACTCTTATTAAAAAAAAAACAAAAAAAAAAACTCGACCAGTTAAAATACATGTCGTTTGAACTAAAAAGCGTATTTTCTATTGAAGCCAATGGGAATGGTATACCTTTAAATTTTAGACGAGTATTCCAAGTCAGAATTCATGTGGATGGAGCCTTAAAATCTTGGAAAACTCCTTTCATGGACTAATGGGATAATCAGACACCAATTAAAGAGACAAAAAAAATATTATCTATAATTTTCTATACGGCTATGTTCACACGGCTATATTTGCGGGGCGTAAATTACGCCCCGCAATACCACGTGTGGACGGGTGGCGGGGGCCGGCACTTCGCCGGCCCATAGACTATCATTACATTACATGTGACTTATCTCCCCCCGCAGCGGATCGCCGAGCAGGGAGAGGAGACGTAATCCATAGTTCTCTATGAGAACTGTGGATTACCGTAATGACTGGGACGTATTCCAGCCGTAATCCTATTTTAAGCCGTGTGAACATAGCCTACAAAGTACAGCAAAAAAAAAAAAAAAAAAAAAAAAATCGTCAAACATTAAAGGGGTTGTCTCACTACAAGGATTGCTGCTTTTTATGTTAAAGATCTTGTAAAAACAAGACGCTTTGCAATATGTGTCCATTAACAGTTCCCTACCTATTCCTAGATATCCCCTCTTGTATGGGCTGCATCAGCTCCTCAGGTCGCTATGGCTACAGACCTGTTTGATCGCTCCTGATGGGCTGCCAGCACTGCTTGCTATAGCTACAGACCTGCTTGATCTCTCCTGATGGGCTGCCAGCACTGGTTGCTATAGCTACAGACCTGGCTTCTACGGCAACCCAGTAAACACGCCCCTGAATTCAACGGGAAACCAAGAAAACAGGACGGAGGTAAGTGTAATCGGTGTATTGAGACAACCCCTTTAAAGTCTTATAAAACTTCTTTAATGGACTAACGGGATAATCAGACGCCAGATTAAAGGAGATAAAAAAATATATTTAACTATAATTTTCTATACAAAGAAAAGAAAAAAAAAATCGTGAAAAATTAACTGCTTGTAGAAGTTTATCATCATCTGTAGAAAATAGTAAGTGTTCTGAAGCTGAACAAACAGTCGGGCGGTGATCTGTGGTCTGGCCCCAAGTGTACAGGACGCCGGTGGTCATGACAGGGAGAGGACGTATAGCAACATTTTAACTGGCCTCTGAGGCGGCATCAGGAAACCTCAGCGATACCGTCACCATGGTTACCAAGTACCAATGCAAGGTGGCGGGGGAAAAAAAACCCCACCACACTGCGCCAGTCCCCCCCGCATGTTTACCAGGACGGGATAACTGTTAATTATAAGAAGAGCACCCGGGCCTTCTGCTGCCGCAGCAGCAATACTTAATGAAGCAGAATTAAGCCGGGAAAGTAGGCCACGGCCTAAGCAAGTGACTGGAGGAGCATGTTATAGGGCCTGACAGATCCAGAGAACAGTGACTGATATAATATGCCTGCAGTCCAGTCTGGAGGACGTTCCCAGCTTCTCGTGTCACATGTGAACAGCAGTCATCTGGCCGCACCGCCCGGAGCACCGCTGCAGTCGCACCCGGTGGGCACGGCGGACCCTAGTGCTGGAACACCAGCAGTACAGTTATCAAGGCCAGACTAAACCTGACAGGAGCGAGCTATAGTAGATTGCTCCTATACATATAGATGGCAAAATCATAATGGGACCAGAGCTTCTGGATTATCAGAACATTTTAGGAAAAAAAAAAAAAAAAAAAAAAAAAAATAAAAAAAAATATAAATATTATATATATATATATATAACCAAAAAAGCGCTAAAATAGGAAAGAAATTCAAAACAAGTGTCAGATTAGAGATTGCAGATTACTCGAATTTCTCACACATCAGTACATGCAGTTTTTTTGTTTCGAAAATTGTTAAATACAAGAAACTGGACATGACATTAAAGGGGTATTCTAACTAAGGAAAGTGAAGGCCAGGATTACAAAAACATGGCCCTTTGAAAGAGCACCACACTGGTCCATAGGCTGTGTGTGGTACTGCAACTCAGCCCCATTCACTTCAATAAAGCAGTGTTGCAATACCAAAGACTACCTGTGGACAGGTGTGGCGCTGTTTCTAGAAGAATGTGGTAATGTTTTTTTTAATCCTACAGAATTTAATGGCTTATTTAAAAAATATATTAAAGAGGTCTAAAAGGCAGAGGGCCTGCGTTCCCCATATAGGAAAGGAGTCCTTGGCCAGTAAGTGTATATGTGAGGGAAGTGGTTGCACTACTACCATGGAGTCCAGAAGTTTCCATACACTATATAAAAAGACACATTCATGTTTTTCTCACTATCTGACATGAAATCAGAATAGACCTTCCCCGTTTTAGGTCAATTAGGAACCAAAATTATTTATATTTGCCAAATGCAGAATAAATGAGAGAGAATTTTTAAGGCATTTTTATTACTTTCTGCAAAGTGAAAAGTTTCCATACATTTCATTAGTATTTGGCAGCTTTACCATTAAACTGTATGACTTGGGTCAAATGTTCTGAATCCTCCCACAAGCTTCTCACAATAGTTGGTAGGAATTTTGGCCCATTCCTCTTGACAGAACTGGTGTAACTGAGCCATTTTTGGGGGTCGTCTTGCTCGCACCTGCCTTGTCAGCTCTGCCCATAGATTTTCAATAGGATTGAGATCATGGTTTTGTGATGGCCACTCCAACACACTGACCTGGTTCTCCTTAAGCCACTTTGTAACCAGTTTGGCAGTAGCTTCGGGTCATTGTCCATTTGGAAGACCCATTTCTACTCAAGCTTTAACTTCCTGGCTGATGTCTTGAGATGCTGCTTCAGTATTGCCACATAATCATCTTTCCTCATGCTGCCATCTATTTTGTGAAGAGCACCAGTCCCTCCTGCAGCAAAACAACCCCACAACATGATGCTGCCACCCCCATGTTTCACAGTTGCCATGGTGTTCTTAGGTTTCCAAGCTTTTCCCTCCAAACGTAACGATGGTCATTAGGGCCAAACAGTTCAATTTTAGTTTTGGCAAACCACAGGACATGTCTCCAAAAATGTAGGTCTTTGTTCCTGTGTGCATTTGCAAACATTTTATATATGTTTCTTTTGGAGTAATGGCTTCTTCCTGGCAGTTTTGCCTTTCAGGCCATGTTGATACAGTATTCGATTCACTGTAGATAATGACACAACCTTACCAGCTTTCGTCAGCATCTTCACAAGGTCTTTTGCTTTTGTTCTTGGGTAGATATGCACATGTCGTACCAAAGCACGTTGATCTCCCAGACACAGAACCAGTCTCCTTCCTGAGCGGTATGATGGCTGGACATTCCCATCTTGTTTGTACTTGCATATAGTTGTTTGTACTGAAGAATGAGGCACCTTCAGGTATCTAAAATTGCACCCAAGGATAATTCAGACTTTTGCATCTCCACAATTCTCTTCCTGATATCATGGCTGATTTCTTTAGACTTTCCCATGATGTTACACACAGAAGCAGTGTGTCTGATGTGATTTAAAATACATGCACAGGTGTGTCTCTAATCCTATATATGTAAACCTTTGACTTTGCAGAAAGTAATAAAAAATGCCTTAAAAATTCTCTCTCTCATTATTCTGACATTTGGCAAATACAAATAATTTTGGTTCCTAATTGACCTAAAATGGGGAAGGTTTATTCTGATTTCATGTCAGATAGTGAGAAAAACATGCAGATGGGGCTTTTAATATATTGTATGGAAACTTCTGGCTTCAACTGTGGCAGTAAGGGAGGTAGGCCCCACTTACAGCACATTTATGGCCTGCATCGGTGAGATCTATCAGGATACTTGTAAAAGGCATCCTAACATACACTGCGGTGGGGCCAAGTTGGAGCCATAAGGAAATAGAGGGCAAACATAGCCTTTCTTTTCATGATTGTATAAAATTTCACATGCTTGGTGGAACATATGTACATACCTCCCAACTGTCCCTATTTCTAACCGTTGTCCCTCTTAGCTCTATAAATGTCCCTCTTTTTCATATGGAAAATAGGTTTGCGTCAATAAACTATCTTGCTTTATAAAGTATCTGATTGCTTCCTACCTGTATATTACATAACTTACTTTCATCATTGGATACAAAGCAATCCTGAAAATGTGTCCCTTTTATCCATCTAAAACGTTGGCCTATATGTGTGTGGGCGTGGTCAGAGGAGTGTCTTAGTGTGATGTCATGTGTTTGGGCGTGGTTAGAGGCGTGGCCTGATGTGTCCCTCTTTGTTTTCTCTAAAAGTTGGGAGGTATGTACAGTCATATGAAAAAGTTTGGGCACCCCTATTAATCTTAATCATTTTTAGTTCTAAATATTTGTGTGTTTGCAACAGCCATTTCAATTTGATATATCTAATAACTAATTTTGCACATTTTGAGTTAGTACAAAAAACCCTTATTTCAATCCGGGAAAAATATTAAACTTTTTTGTCCATCATTTTATTAGTATATCAAATTGAAATGGCTGTTGCAAACCCCCAAATAAATTTTAGACCTAAAAATGATTAAGATTAATAGGGGTGCCCAAACTTTTTCATATGACTGTATGTCATACATGCCAACTCTCCCGTTTTTGGCGGGGGGGGTCCCGCTATTTGGGGTCCCCTCCCCCCTCCCGGGGAGTTGGCATTCCTCCCCCCCTGCAGGCGCGGGGTCCTTTAAATTACCGCGCGCAAGAGTAGCGCTGGTGCGCTACTCTTGCGCCGGGGGAACCGCTCCTACAGGGGGGTAAGCGGCCGCAGCGGCCGCTCACCCCCCGCGGTCTCACTGTGCGGGAGGAGGCGGGAGGGTTTCGCTCCCTCCCCCCTCCTCTCCCTGTATGTACGGCGCCGGTTTTGCGCCGTACATACAGTTCAGCGGCGCAGGGGGAAGTGACCCCGCGGCTGCAGGGGGGTGACGCGCGGCTGCCCCTTTACTTCCCCCTGCGCCGCTGAGGGGATCGGGCAGACGGGCCACGCTGCAGGAGCCTGGGAAGGGAATGGATTTTATTATTTTATTTTTTTAGCTTTAGGGGGCCTCTACCTGGCTAACAGAGAGGGCAACTACCTGGGAACAATGGGGGCACACCTGGGAACAAAGGGGGCAAACCTGCTAACAGATGGGGGCACTACCTGGCTAACAGAGGGGGACAAACCCGGCAACAATGGGGCACTACCTGGCTAACAGAGGGGCACTACCTGGGTAACAGAGGGGGGACTACCTGGCTAACAGAGGGGGGACTACCTGGCTAACAGAGGGGCACTACCTGGCAACAAAGGGGGGCCCACCCGGCTAAAAGATGGGGGCACTACCTGGCTAACAGATGGGGCACTACCTGGCTAACAGATGGGGCACTACCTTCTACAGAAGGGCACTACCTGGCTAACAGATGGGGGCACTACCTGGCTAACAATGGGGGGACTACCTGGCTAACAGATGGGGGGCACTACCTGGCTAACAGATGGGGCACTACCTGGCTAACAGATGGGGGCACTACCTGGCTAACAGATTGGGGGCACTACCTGGCTAACAGATGGGCACTACCTGGCTAACGATGGGGCACTACTTGGCTAAAAAGATGGGGGGGACTACCGGCTAACAGATGGGGGCACTACCTGGCTAACAATGGGAGCACCTACCTGGCTAAAAGATGGGGGGCACTACCTGGCTAAAAGATGGGGGCACTACCTGGCAACCAATGGGCACTACCTGGCCAACAATGGGGGCACCCACCTGGCTAACAATGGGGGCACCTACCTGGCTAACAAAGGGGGGCACCTACCTGGCTAAAAAGGGGGCATCTACCTGGCTACAAATTTTTGGGTTACCTGGCTACAGAGGGGCATCTACTTGGCTACAAGGGGCATCCCACCCTGTAAGGGGCACTACCTGGTTATGGGGGCTACGACCTGGGGATAAGGGCATCTACCTGGCTTTCTTCCAAAGCCGTTATGCAGTTAGGTGGAGTGGGTGTGGCTTTTTGAAGGGGCGTGGCATACCGACAAGATGGGCGTGTCCATGCAAATTTTTGCCACGGCGCGCTACGCGCGCCGCCCACTAGAGTCTCCTACTTTTTCACTTTCAAAAGTTGGCAACTATGCTGTATGTATATGATCGGAAAATGGAGCAAAACAGTGCAAGAGGGACTAAATCTGCCATATAGATTCTTCTGGCTTTGCTCATTCCAGTTCTCCCGATGGATACCACGGAGGGAAGCCGAGAACATGAACTAAATGGGGCCGTTACTAAAAGTCCAAAGACCGGCCTGTACAACATACGGCCCGCAGGTTGCTTGCCAAAGGATATCTGGCGGGTCGCAACTTGTACAAACTCTGTCCCACCAAATAGGCAGTACCACCTGGTTAGGGGGCAGTCCAGAGTAGTTTTAGCCCCCACAGCCTGCCAAGTTCTTCAGGTCTGCCCCAAAGACTAAAAAGGTTTATATAGTTGAAATATCTCTCTAAAAAGTACAAAAAAAATTCATGGAAATGTAATAAAATAAACAAAGGTTCTAGTCACGTCTTTGTCGCAGATTTGTTTTTTTTAATGGAAAGTATAGCGCTGCATGCACCTCAGCGGATCCCAAAGGACCCCAATATGTGTCCGTTAGATCCGGTGGTCACCACGGTGAGGCTGCGCTCCCACTGCACTTGTGGTCCTGTTTGTTACCTCTGTTGCAGGTATCCATCACAATACTTAAAAAGGTATCCAGCAACATATCCATAGGGAACACCAACTGCACTATTTTTAAAGTCAACGCCTACATTTGGGAAACCGAGTAAATCTTAGTCCTGAAGTGAGGACGTTTGCACGGTTTTTCTCCATGGATGCGTCGCGAGATCCGTCGTGATCCCTTTTTTTTTTTAGGTCTCTGGTATTCGAAATCACAAACTCAGTGTGAACCCAGTCCAAGATGGATCCGGCACTGGCCAGTGGTTTCCTTTTATAACAAACTACGACACAGATGTGAACAAAGCTTAAAGGGATTGTCCCATCTTGCCGCTTCAGGCTTTGGGTGTTTCTACAGCAGTGACTAACATTTCTGCTCTATTTCCATCTGAGCCTGTTAGAAGGACACTTAGTGATGAAGGGGTTGAAACAGCAGGGCAGAAAGCTACAGAGCTCTAAAGGGTTAAAGCTGGTCAGTAAGTAAGAAACAAACAAACAAGCTCCTGTGCTGCTGGTAAGACACAGCAAGGAGTGACGTCGCCCATCCTAACCAATAGTCCCTTGGAGTGACGTCCCCATCCTGACCAATAGTCCCTTGGAGTGACGTACCCATCCTGACCAATAGTCCCTTGGAGTGACGTTCCCCATCCTGACCAATATTCCCTTGGAGTGACGTTCCCCATCCTGACCAATATTCCCTTGGAGTGACGTTCCCCATCCTGACCAATATTCCCTTTGACTTTGTTTTGGCTCTTATACAGTGCAGCTGATATGGTGTTGTGTTTGCATTGCTTTGCTGCCACGCCTGCGCGAACTTACACACATTTCTTTAAAATGGTTTTGGATGTGCTGACCAATTTCTGATTTTTAGACCATCCTGATCAGGAATACTAGAGCAGAGAGAGGTGCCAGTAACCTAGAGAAGCTTGTGTACAGCAGCAGGAGATCAGAACTGCTGTAGTTCTGAAGGAAAGCAAAATCAGAACAGCAATGTATTTGCTAATAATCTTTATTGACCTTTACCTACATGTTTAAAGCCAAATCAATGTGGTGAAAGAACCCCTTAAATCTGCTCGAGCAAGCAGACTGTGGAGTCAGTCGGACGAGGCCCTCGCAGACTCTAACCTGTATCATTTTCTATTCTGGCTGATGTAATGCAGTTTAGTCAGACTTGTAAACTCAGAAAAACCTCTAAAACAGAAGAGATTTGCTTTCAATTTGCTGAGAAACTGCACATATGAGGTGCGGGGATGACGCATCACCCCTGCGCTCTGCCGGCCGCCGCTTCTGAGTCACACTGCCTGGAAATTTCCATGACATCAAAGTCGGCTTGAATGACATCAGACTGGTGGAAGCCGCGGTCATGGAGAGTGGTGACCACCAAGTCTCGTTAATGCAGCCGTCTAAACTAGAAAGGCTGACTGAGAGCAGGGCGAGCAGCGATTTACAGGGAATATTACAAAACCTTCTCAAATATAGAACATTCTGAAAAATTCCAAAAATTTCACCAGACCAAAAGCGACAGAGGTACATACCACGGACAGGACACCTTGGTTACGAGGGGCTTCTCTTCCCAGGCATGTCCAGCCACATTCTACAGCCCAACCATAATCTGAAACACAACAGTGAATAGTTAGAGATGTTCCACAACCATATTACAGTCCTTCAAAGGGGCTCTACCGATCCCCCAAAGGGGCACATCAGATTTTTGGCAGAATCCCACTAGATCTATTGTGGATGGGAACAAAGGTTATATATGTGTGATCCTTTGTGTCTCCATTTTAATGTATTAGTTAGTATATACCTCAAATACCTATGTAATAAAGCATGTAAAAGCTGTCTGTATATCTCTTGTCACTAATATATTAACAAAATGGCTGCCTGTAGTAGTTTGTAGAGATCGTGTAATCCAAGATGGCACCTCTTCTGCAGTTACACCCTGTGTCCAAACATTCCAGAGCTGTGAGGAGGGGTCTAGAGATAAGGATGTGCCAATTGACCCTCACAGCCAGGTCCATGTGATGCTTCTTATCTACTAATTTGCAAAAGTATAAAAAGCTGCCATTTTGTGAATAAAGCAGAAAGCACTTTCACAGCAACAAGGCATATTGTGATTTGTTTTCTCGGTGCACCCTTTGTTGTTTTTAAGCTCATTTGAACCCCCCACAAGGACAGAATAGCCCCTTTGAGGCTACTTTCCATTCCAGATCCATCAGATCTATGTGGAAAGAGAAGCGGCCCCTTGACATTTGAAGTTGAGACACTATTCAGACAGGTTACAATTTACCTCCCCTCTTTACTCCAAAGATAAGCGGCGGCGGCGGCGGGGGTTTCTAGCAGCTTGTCATCTTTCCCTGCACTGCTCAAGCATTCAGTATTAAAGGGAATGTGTCATCAAAAGTGACTTATTGTTTAACTCACATTTTTATGTTCAACGCAGTTTAAGAATTTTTGGTTAGATTTTTTTTTTAATTTTCTCTATCACTTTCAATAATGTTTAATAATTCTTAAGTCCTGCAGTTTTCACTTTGGCCACTAAGCCTAATAATCGTCTGACACTTCCTGTTCTGTTTAGAGAGCTTTCAGCAGTGTGATCATTATCAGTAAAAGCAGGGTCAAGCTGAAAGGAGACACCAATGTGTACAGATAACACAGAATCCACCAGTCACAAGAGGAGATGTCACAGCTCCCCCTCTCTTCAGTGAAAACTCTCCTATACAAATCTATGGGACATAATCTGTCTTAAGAATCCTATGGGCATGAAGATGCTGTAAATTCTCTCTCTGACTGCTGTTAAAGCAGTGCAAGCAAGAATGTCTTCCCCACAATCATATATAGATGGCCGAATTGAGAAACCTACAATCAGGAAATAAAAACGACTGAGAGGAAAAGCATATGGATCAGGGGCTTGATTTAATAAGTAAAAAAAAAAAATAATTGGTGACATATTCCCTTTAAGTCTCCGATGTGCATGAAGCTACTGTAAAGCATCTCTCTGACTGCTGTTAAAGCAGTGCAAGCAAGGCCTAGTGGCCAAAGTGAAAACTGCAAGACTTAAGAAATATTAAAAAATATTGAAAGTGATATGAAAAATAAAAAAACAAAACAAAACAAAAAATTCCTAAAAAAAAAGTGTTTAACATAAAAACGGGACTTAAACAATGACTCATTTTTTGATGACACATTCCCTTTAACCAAGCACAATGCTTATGGGGCAATTTCTTTCCGCTCTTTGCCTATGCTTAATATAACTGCCCACCATTGAATAACCCCTTCTAAAAATATTTGCCCCAATCCAATCAACAAGAAAAACCTCCTACATAAAAAAAGCACAACCATAAATCATGGTAAAATCCCGATTTACACTGTGGAGGAGCGGGAGGGGGTTCTCCGGGAATAGAACATAACAGTCCTTTGATGTTTGATCTGTGATGGTCTCTCCTGTGACCACCATATTCATATGGGTACATAGGCTCGTAGGAGGGGGTCGTGCCAGGTACTGCAACCCAACCCTTTTACTATTCATGGAATATTAATGTTTTAGACTTGAGATTTGCAATACGCCCTCACAAATCCAGAGAAAAATAATTGGGTGCATGTCCAAAATTCTTTATTACTTTTTTTTTTTTTTACAATAGACGGAGACTACAGTACTTTAACCAACCATTAGTTATTAACTACAGGTATAATTGGGACCGCAGCTCTCATGCTGGGGGGCGTCAGACGTGACTAATCCATTTTAGGTGCTGCGCTGTGTAATATGTTGACGCCACGTAGATGAATGTTTTTCTCCAGGAATAAGGGTGGAGAGCCAGGGTGGAGCATGAGACACCTGACAGGCGGGGGTTACACAAGACCCAGACCAAGTTGTTTTGTCTGGTAGTATTTTCACGTGTAGATTTATTTTCTATTCTTACAAAAGATCAGTTGTTATATGTTATATATACATACAGACACATAATATATGTGTACAAATACACACACACACATATACGTACACACACATATATGTGTGTGTACGTACTTATATATAAGTGCACACACACACACACGTATTTTACACACACACACACACGCGTATTTTACACACACACACACACACACACAGTACACACACACACAAAGTACACACACACACACAAAGTACACACACACACACACAAAGTACACACACACACAAAGTACACACACACACAAAGTACACACACACACAAACACAAAGAACACACACACAAAGAACACACACACAAAGTACACACACACAAAGTACACACACACAAAGTACACACACACACAAAATACACCACACACACACACATACAAAGTACACACACACATACAAAGTACACACACACATACAAAGTACGCACACACATACAAAGTACGCACACACATACAAAGTACGCACACACATACAAAGTACGCACACATACTCAACTATAACCATACATTTATATGTTCTACAATTACCTATGTAAATATTTTATTCCTGCTTGTAGATTAGCTTGTTACACATTTAGGGCGAGTTCACACAGCGTCTTTTGGTTGTACGGCAACGCTTACGGTACGCACTGCTATACGCTGGGTATTTAAGAAGTCCGCGTGAGTAAGCTCTGTGCCGGCTCCCATAAACTTTCACTTTCCCCGCATCAGGGAAAATGGCAGGTAACCCTAGCTCTCAATTATGAATTACGAGCTATGAATTGCTCTATTTGCAGGACGAACTGTGGGCCGATCGCAGCGCAATTACGCCGCGTGATTATACCAAAATCCCCTCTGTAAAATAATATACACTGACAACAAGACCAGCTCTCAGATTTATTTATTTCTTGGAAGGTCGGGTATTTTTGGACACCAAACTAAAAAAGAAAGAAAAACAGGAAATCCCACTTGACTTCTCTCTCCGTCAATGTCACACCTTACCAAGCCGTGAAGTGTCTATTCCTATCCATCCTGCTAATCTAGATATTTCACTTTGCACAAAAGGGGGGAAAAAACAAACCCAGCAAAAACATTATCCGAAAATCCAGTTTGTGCCACCAAAACAGCAGTGGCCTATGGAGGCCTGGACTCCACAGGATGTAGGGAAGTGTCCTGTGATATCTGCAGGCTTGGACTGGCCCACAGGGCCAACCATTGTTGGGCACTAAAGCAAGGGGCTGCTTTTCAGGGAGACAGTCATAGAAAGAGGCAGAAGGCAAGATGCAGAATGCAATTGTCACATGCGGTACTGAAAAAAAAACAAAATTCCGTTGGCGGGCCCCAAAAAACCCAACTCCGTTGGCGGGCCCCAAAAGTCCCAACTCCGTTGGCGGGCCCCAAAAGTCCCAACTCCGTTGGCGGGCCCCAAAAGTCCCAACTCCGTTGGCGGGCCCCAAAAGTCCCAACTCCGTTGGCCGGCCCCAAAAGTCCCAACTCCGTTGGCGGGCCCCCAAAAGTCCCAACTCCGTTGGCCGGCCCCAAAAGTCCCAACTCCGTTGGCGGGCCCCAAAAGTCCCAACTCCGTTGGCGGGCCCCAAAAGTCCCAACTCCGTTGGCGGGCCCCCAAAGTACATACACCGAGGGCGCGCCCCAAAAGTCGCACCTCCGGTGGCGGGCCCCACACGTGCCAACTCCGTTGGCGGGCCCCAAAAGTCCCAACTCAGTTGGCGGGCCCCAAAAGTCCCAACTCCGTTGGCGGGCCCCAAAAGTCCCAACTCCGTTGGCGGGCCCCAAAAGTCCCAACTCCGTTGGCGGGCCTCAGACACCTTAGTCTAACGCTAAATATCTGGCACCAGGAAATCCCTTAAAGGGGTTCGCCAGTTTGGAAAAACCTATTTTCATATACCCATGTTAAATTTCACAGAACTATTTCTTCTGTTCAGGATCCTGATCTCCAGAAAATAATTAATTACAAAGAGGGTCTCTCTCTGGAGGACCTGTCCTGTCATGCATTGCACAGACAACTCATCGAGGAGATGAAGCACTGTGTAATGCCCATTTCCCCCTGTGGTGGCGCTGTATCACTTCCAGATTTCCCCAGATTACTGCTGGAGGTCACAGCAGGACATGGCAGAGGGTGGACACTTAATGTTACAGGGACTCTTCTAACAAGTAAGGATTGTCCCAAGTGGCAAGCCTCTTTAGTCCTGTAAGTTGTGAGACGCGGCCTCCATGCACTGCACTCGTTTTCCAGCGTACCCCACTGTAACGCAATCAGATTCGGATCTGGGAAGCTTGGAGGTGAAGTCACCACCTTGGACTCTGTGTGATGTTCCTCAAACCATTGCTGGGCAGTTTTTGTAGTGTGGTGCGGGGCCTTATCCTGATAAAAGAGGTCACTGACTTCTTCTTGGTCTAGCACCAACACTACAGCATGCTATGCAGCTCTGACAGCTAAAAGCAACTAAAGGTGGTGGAAAAGAAATCTGGCAAGTGTGAACACAGCCTTAGACTACAGTCATATCTGTGTTGTGGAAGCCATAGAGAAGTTCCGTTTCCATCGTACAAACCAGTACCGATGTAGAATGAAGGCGCTGGTATTCTTCACGTCAAACACGATCGAATTTACAAAGAAACCTCCAACATAAATGTGAACTTCTTTATATTTTCCCACTTTTATGTATTTTGGTAGAAAGACTGGGGTCAGGATGTAATGTTTATGGGGATTACCAGAAACGTGCGTTTTAGATTACATACACAATCTGCTTTAGAGGATGTTCACTTGGGCGATATTGACGCGGCTTTTGGGAGTGGCTCTGGCACGATTTCTGCCCCCAAAACAGTACCAACCACAAAACGCCTCCATTGATACCGATTTAAAAAAAAAAAAAAAAAAAAAAAAAAAGTTTTCAGACGAGTATGTGACGCAGATTTCGGCCCTTAAAAAATAAATGTCCAAATCAGCCGTGTGAACAGAGCCTAAGAAAATAAAATGTATACAAATTTTGTGTAATTTTTCTGCGCAGCATGTAGCACTGTGATCCCCAGCCAAACAACACAACCCAATGGACTCCAATATAAATCAATAAGGTCTGTCGGTCACTGGTGGAACCAACCATATAAAGCAGGCATCCTCAAACTGTGGCCCTCCAGCTGTTGGGAAACTACAACTCCCATCATGCTGATATAGAGGATTTGAAATTAGGTAGTACGAGTAAGCGTCCGTTATACTGCCAGGAGACAACAGGTTTATGGGAGATTTTGGACAATTGTATATATAATATAATTATACACATATATATATATATATATATATATATATATATATAATATATACTATATATAAATATATATATATATACACATATATATACACATATACAAACACACATACACACACTGTTTTAGGGTGTATATATATATATATTCTGTTTTAGGGTATGTTCACTTGGCCGATATTGAAGCGATTTTGGGAGTGGTTCTGGCACGATTTCTGCCACCAAAATAGCACCAACCATAAAACGCCTCAAGTCCATTGATTCCTGTTTATGAAAAAAAAAAAAAAGTTCATACAATGCTTTTTTTTTTTTTTAGGTAGAGGATTGGAATATTTCCATAGTTAATGAGATCTACATGACACCCACCTCCCCCCTGGTCCCCACCACATTCAGCCATTTGTCCAGCCTGTGATGTGCTAATTAGCCTCATGACTCCTTAGCACTATAAAGTGGGGTTATTTGATGAAGTCTAAAAGGCTCATTTTCTAAAAGAAAACCCCCACTGACGTCAAGGGTGCATCCGCCCAAGAACACTCAAAACATCTTAAAAACACCCCGCCCTGCCCCCAATCCATGTCAAGAAGGAGTCAACATCTCTTAAAAGAAAACAAGGCCCCAATGTTCTATCCTGGCTGCTTGCTCCACCGCAAATTCATTATTTCTCTTATTTACACTTTTTCTTTTTAATTCTATAAAACAAAAACAGCAATAAGAAAACAAAAATATGGAAATGTATCTTTTAAGCCTCTTTCCCATTTTTCTCTTTTGATATCGTGCTTTAGAGGACGCAGTAAAGGACGAAATCTGTGACAAAACGCGTATGTGGCTTGAAATTCCAATGTGCGAGCTCCGAAGAAGCCATTACCCGCTGCATGGGAACATGGCCTGAGGTCTTTTTTCTGCAACTAGCTGCACAAACCACCTAATCTC
The DNA here is from genome assembly GCA_025379985.1 of Phyllomedusa bahiana. Taxonomy (NCBI): domain Eukaryota; kingdom Metazoa; phylum Chordata; class Amphibia; order Anura; family Hylidae; genus Phyllomedusa; species Phyllomedusa bahiana. The sequence continues at coordinate 89,621 of JAODAL010009764.1, read as the reverse complement.
CATTTACAGGTGGCACCGAGTCCTGGCTTCCAAAATCAAAAATTTCTAATATTCGGATTCAGATTTTCTCTATTGAAGCCAAACGTAAAAGACAGATTTGCTTAAATTACATTGAATTGACTTTTTTGGGGCATTTATAGTGCGCTGCTGATATTGTGTTGCGTTTCCATTACTATGCTGCCGCGCCAGCGTGCACCTATGCTCCTTTATTTAAAATGGTTTTGGATGTGCTGAATTTTTGATTCCTTCTCGATTAAACAAAGCAGGGAGTGATGTCACCACGGTCAGAGCTCATGCTGGAGCAGACTATCTCTAAGGGCACGTCCCCACGGCACAGAGCAAATACCGGTCGGATTATCCAACCAGCATTTGCTTTGGTTTGGGGCCGTGTACACGGTCGCAGGGGGGGCGGCTTTTCTCTGCAGTTTGCGGAGAAAAGCCCGTCCCCCTTCACATTGAAATGTTCATGTTCCACCCGAAACCGTGTTCTATGTTTTTCGGACTGCCAGCGGTCTAAAAAACAGTCCATTGGAAAATCCATGCAGCGGGGACCACTGCACGGATATTCCATAGAGGTCTGTGTAAAGTTTGTCAGCCGGTTTGCAGACGGCTTTCAAAACCGAAAACAGTCTTCAAAACCAGCCATGGGGACAAGCCCTAACAAGATTACTTTTGACAAGCACTTAATTCACTCTTATAATCACTCCTTGGAACTCTGTAGAGTTATTTCCTTATAGATTAACTCACCCGCACTTATGTCTCTGTAATGCTCAGCTAGTTATAGAGGAGCTAAATGTGCTAATCATTGCTACAGAACCACCCACAGCCTGACCAGACAGTGAGAGTCCAGCTGCCTGCGACTCTGTAAAACAGCATGGTGAGTAAACCCCTTTAATGAGGAGAGATGTTTGTGGGATAAGGGTAAATTTACACACAGCAGATAGGAGTCTGCTCCATGAATTGGGTTATGGCTGTTTATGTAGCTTGTGTATGGATTTATACAAGCCTCACTTAGGTAAATGGGCCAATTGCAAAATTTTCTGCAATAAATCTCATTTGTGAGCTTGTCCTAAATGCTCGTTCACACGACGGATTCCCCCCTGAGGAATAGATTCAGCACCGTGTGGATTTTACACGTGGAATGAAAGCGGTGGATTTTGCCACTTCTTCTGACTCGGCATAGTCTCATTCGATGGGGCTAATCTGCATCTAAACTGCTCAGGGCCTGCGTCAAATAAGCGTCACATCAATTCTCTTTACCCGTCACAGATTTTAAATCTGTGTCAAAAAATTCTGTCTTGTCTGCACAGAGACGACTATTTCCCACTGCAGTGAATAGGAAAAGGATCCCAATCAGATTTAGACTGGGAACAGGATGCAGATTTTGTGCTGAATCCTTGGCAGGTTCTGCATCTAAGGCTATGTTCACACGGCGTAATTGCGGGGCGTAATTACGTCCCGCAATTAAGCTGTGTGAACGGGGACGGGAGCGTGAGCGGGGGGCCGGCACTTCGCCGGCCCATAGACAATCACTGCTAGCGGCGCGTATACGCCGCTAGAAAGTGACATGTAATCCATAGTTCTCTATGAGAACTGTGAATTATTGTAATGAATGGGCCGTTTTCGGCCCGTAATTGGCGCACTTCGGCGCGTAATTACGGACCGAAATACGGCCCATTTTAAGCCGTGTGAACATAGCCTAAAGGTGATTTCACACGGTGCGGTTTTTGATGCGTTTTTCAATGCATTTTTTGTGCAGGAAGGTACAGCAATTAATGCTGTACATTACTGCACACCAATCGCGGCAAAAATCGCGGTAATTACCACGATTTTTGTGCAGCAATGTACAGCATTAATTTTGTTTTTTTTTTACCGCAAATCCGGTGATTATTGAACATGTTCTATTTCTTTGCAAAAACAGTGGTTCTGAAATCTGCGTCGTGTGGACTATAGTTCGGATTTTCTACTGAGGTCTATGGGATTGGTTTTACAGTCCGCTTTGAAAATCCGAATCTTTCAAGAACCGACTGGAAAAGCTTACCGTGTAGAAGGAGCCTTAGGCTGTGACCACGCAACACAAGAAAACGGTCGCATTTTTGACGGTTTTAGAATTTTGAAACCGCTGAAAATCCGACCGTTTTTTCAATGCATAGACTTTAATAAAAAAAAAATAAATAAAAAAAAAAAAAAGAACATTTCTTTTAAGCCGGTTTTCAAGTGCCGGCGGTTTAGCAACACGTTGTATAATCCGCTGGTATTTGGACGTCGGTGCCCCCTACAACCGATTGTATGGGTTGACGGCAAAAAAAACAAAAAAAAAAACACGAGAACTGACAGCGGTTTTTGCAAATACATTGACAAAAACCGCGGGAGTGCACTGGGAAAAAAAAAACAAAAAAACGGTCGACTTTCCGCTGGTTTTTGTCCAATGCTGTGTGGATCTAGCCTAAAGGGAAAAAAAAATTCTACGTGTATTTCCACAGCTAAAATCCTAGAGCAAGCCTACCAGAAACATTCAGTGTGAGCTGCAGCATCAAGATGGGTCACAGTGTTATTCAGAGGGGCTGATCCTCAGCTTTTCTATTCAGGACCCACAGATAGAAGTAGCATGCCATCTATTTCCATTCTAGACCTTTCTATGCACCGACATCAAAAATCTGCATGGAAATTTACTGTCGCACGTAAGGCTGGGTTCACACTAGGTTAGTGCCTATGGTCGAGGTCTCCATCAGGGTGTCGGGAAATGGGCACCGCGATGGAGCTGCAGCTGCCCCATAGAGGCGAACAGAGCAAATGTGCTCCCTATTGAACTACATTGGCACTATTTGTAGGCACGACACAAGCGTGTGGTCTACCATATGAACCCAGCCTAGACAAGGTTCTGGAAACCCTATTCCCACATGTAGGATGCAGGCGTTGATGGATATTGCACGCAAATGTACATTAAAACTGCAGAAAAATCCCAAGTACGCATAATATCCCGAAAGGGTTACACAGTGGAGGAGAATATAAACACCTTTGTATTAACCAAAAAAAAAAAAAAAAAAAACGTTTTCTAAAAAAAAAAAAAAAAAAATTTTTTTTTTTTTTTTTTTTAAAGAAAACATCTAATAAATACCAGGCAAGGTGTGAGCGACGGTCAAATTGCTTCTCCTCCGCCGTCCCTGACAATCCAGGAAAGAGCTGACCGGTTGTGTCATCAGGGACAGCCTGGTTGCTATGGATACACTGCCCGACAACAGTCTGTCCTACGGGGTTGCTAGGGGGCACGTTTCCTAGCAACCAGTCTGTCTCAGAAGTTTTTTTTTTAACTCCCAGTTAAACACAAGAAGGGCATGAAGCCGTAACAGGACCCGTCCCTCCTGCTACTGAGATCACAGGTATCAAATGAATGGGAAACTGAATATCGCAAAAATCCCTTAACCCGTCATCAGCCGCAACCAGATCATCAGATCCCTGTAGACCACGGGTGTCAGACTGCGGCCCTCCAGCTGTTGGGAAACTACAACTCCCATCATGCATTTGTATAATCTATAACAGTGAACAAGATGGGAGTTGTAGTTTCCAAACAGCTGGAGGGCCGCAGTTTGACACCCCTGCTGTAGATTGTAAGCCCTCGCGGGCAGGGCCCTCTCTCCCTCTGTACCGGTTGTTAGTCACTTATTGTCACTTTGTAATTGTTTGACCAATGTTACTTATGTACCCGCCTCAAATGTACAGCGCCCTGGACCAAGGGCGCTCTAAAATATATAATAATAATAATAATTACTTCTGGATTACTGGTCGGCCATAGAAACGCACATAAAGCTCGCCCACTAAAAGTCAAAAAGGTTACTGATCATATTTTTCTGTTTCCTCAAACAAAGCCCAAAACAAACCGACCATAAGCTGTACTTACCAAAACTGTCCAATATGGAAACGGTTCTTGTTGCTCAAAACAACCAATCAGAACACAGCTTTCAACAGCGGCTTAAAAAAAAAAAAAAAAACCAAAGCCGCGTTCTGATTTGTTGCTTTGATGAACAGAGACAGTCTTACGGCTAAGACCATTTTTATTAAAGTTGCCGCTGTGTATTTCCAGCCTTTGCTGTGCTGGTGTTTTAAAAACCCCACAAATACTGCGTTTTGATACATATGCTCCAAATTAAAAAAAATAAATAAAAAATTTATCTGAAAATACGGCGAACTTTACAATAAGGTTACTGTAGATAAGGCCTCTGTTTCTGAGGAGAAAAAAAAAAAAAGGCAGAAAAAACCTCCGCACAAAACACAGGCAACTGCGGCGCGAGAGAGCGCATAGAATAGGGCTAGTCTGTGACAGCCCGAAACGCGTCAGCTACGTTTTGTAGCGTCTACTTTTAACCCTCTGTATCCGTTTTTGTAATAAAGTAGTCCGTCTTTTTTCATCACTGCTGGACCGCATCCGTTTATTTTGCTACGTTGGTGAATTAGTTTATAACTTTGCTTCATTGTTTTGTTTTTTTTCTTCTCATCAACTTTCAAGACTTTCTAGATTTTCAGATGCCGGACTATAGGAAGTTTATGACATATGAAGCAAACTTCTCTCCCCACTGCCCAGCTGTAAGGCTGGGTTCACACGGCATTACCTGCTATGGTGCAAGTATCTGTTATTGCAAAAAAAAAAAAAAAAAAAGTACCCGCCAAACACCGCGACATAGCCATGGCCTACAGACATTAAAGGGGTTGTCTCACTACACTGATTCATCTTACCTTGGTCCTGTTTTCTTGCTTTCACTTTGAATTCAGGGGCGTGTTTACTGGCTTCCACTGGGCTGCAGTAGAAGCCAGGTCTGTAGCTATAGCAACCAGTGCTGATCAGGAGAGATCCAACAGGTCTGTAGCTATAGCGACCTGAGGAGCTGATGCAGCCCATACAAGAGGGGATATCTAGGAATAGGTAGGACATTGTTAATGGACACATATTGCAAAGTGACTGGTTTTTGCAAGATCTTTAACAAAGAGCAAACCTTGTAGTGAGACAACCCCTTTAATAGGACAGATGTAATCCAATTTGGACAACGTTTGCGCTATCTGCCGGTGCTACGCGCTTCACGTGTATAACATGATTATATTTCTATAGGGGTGGAGCTTACTGGGGATATATGGGAAAGGAAAAAGGGGATTCTCTGCCTCCCATTATCAGGGGATATCACTATACACCTGAGATGGCAATGTTCTCGATACAGCTGTAGCTGGGGGATTTGCCCCAATTATCCTGTGACCATTAGTCTTTACAACTGTCCCCCGACGGACCCTCTTTCTGGAAGGGGAAACAAGTTAGGATGTATTTTTTCATTTGCATATGCTTGAGGGCCTGATCTCAATAGATTGAGGGTTTTGTCTATGGAGATCCCCATCATGAAGCCTCCCTTTTCGGGGCAATTACCCCGCTCTTAGACAGGGTGATTATAGGGAGAGTGTAGACTTCAATTGGATACAGCATTTATTTTTTTGACTGACAGCTATACCTCTCCATTGGCCTCTGGTTAATACAGGTTACTCAATCTAAGAAAGGATATCAACTGCCTTATTAGTGAACCGTGAGTAGGGTTCTGTTAGATGACTGTTAGATGACTGATGGCAGCCCTGGCTCCTCAGGTCACTATAGCTACAGACCTGTTTCATCTATCCTGATAGGCTGCCAGCACTGGTTGCTATAGCTACAGACCTGGCTTCTAATGTAGCCTAGTAGAAGCCAGTAAACACGCCCCTGAATTCAAAGTGAAACCAAGAAAACAGGACTGAGGTAAGATGAATCAGTGTAGCGAGACAACCCCTTTAAGTTATTTGTATCTTTGCTGGGACTAATGTTTTTAAAGAATTGTTTAATAAAAGTTAAGTTTTAGTCAGGGCATTTCTGTGAAGTGATCTGTTAACTGCTCAACAATTAGAAAAAAAACTGCTGAAAAATACTATGTGGTTGCCTATATTCCAAATTAAAGAAAAATGTTCCATATTGTATATAAAAGATACTGGGGCAGATTAAATAACCCTGCGTAAACTTGGTCTAAACATTGAGAATATGTCAGATCTGTCACTGTGGCTCTTGCCGCATATACTTGGCGCATCGTAATCCTCTGCTGTCTAACTTTATAGCACCTATCTGTGGACTTCCTTCCCGCCAATATTAGGCAGCAAAATCTAGGCACACAAATTTTGCATTTAAAGTCACACCTAGAAGTGAGGTGTAAGAATTGTCTAACAAACACCCATAATAAATGTGGTGCAAGACACACGGCAGGTTTTTTGTCCAAATTTCATCAGACTTGTAGCCCAGTTGTCAGTCAATGTGCCCCACTATAAAGATTGCTGAAAACCTCGAAGAAGCTGTGGGTGCCCTCCATAATGGTGGTACCAAGCGTTGCTAACTGCATTTGTGTATGCGGTGTCTGGCAAAAGTTCCTACAGTACAGTAGTACATGTCCTGTACTGCTCTTACATGTATGTGAGGTGCATGCAGTGACTGGCGGTCTAGTAGTACCTCTCTACAAAGCAGTGTGGTACTACATTTCCTGTACTGCTCTTACATGTATTAGTGAGGTGCATGCAGTGATTGGTGATCTATAGCGCCTCTCTACAGTACAGTGTGGTACTACATGTCCTGTACTGCTCTTAAATGTATTGGTGAGGTGCATACCGTGATTGGCAGTCTAGTAGCTCCTCTCTACAGTACAGTGCAGTACTACAGGTCCTGTACTGCTCTTACATGTATTAGTGAGGTACATGCAGTGACTGGCGGTCTATAGCCCTCTCTACAGTACAGTGCTCTGCCTGGTACGTTACATGTATAGAGAGCAGTATAGGGTCATGTAGCTACGCATGTACTGTAGACGTAGGCCTACTAGACTGCCATCACTCATGCACCTCATCTAATACAGTGTAAGATGCAGTACGGACATGTATTAGTGAGGTGCATGCAGTGACTGGCGGTCTATAGCACCTCTCTACAGTACAGTGCAGTACTACATGTCCTGTACTGCTCTTACATGTATTAGTGAGGTGCATGCAGTGATTGGAGGTCTATAGCGCCTCTCTACAGTACAGTACTACATGTCCTGTACTGCTCTTACATGTATCTGTGAGGTGCATGCAGTGATTGGTAGTCTAGTAGCCTCTCTACAGTACAGTGTGGTACTACATGTCCTGTACTGCTCTTAAATGTTTTGGTGAGGTGCATACCGTGATTGGTAGTCTAGTAGCTCCTCTCTACAGTACAGTGCAGTACTACAGGTCCTGTACTGCTCTTACATGTATTAGTGAGGTACGTGCAGCGATTGGTGCTCTAGTAGCTCCTGTCCTCATCATAAAAGCTGATTTCCAGCTTCCAACAGTTCTTTCTGATGTTATGTGGAAGAACACGCTTTATCTGGATTAGTATCTTTACTATTTTCTCTAATCTCCATTTTGCATTATGATGGGGACAATTTTGGGCTTCAGAACCAATTATCAATTTTCTATAGAGTAATGGTTTCAAAATACAATGGTCGTCTCGAACCCAATACATTTTTTATGTTGATGGACCACTGTATATCCTTTCTAAAAGGGAAAATACTATCAAAACATTTTTCCACATATTGGGAATATTCTATAATTTTTTATTTGTCATTGTATTTTCTTTTTTAGATTTTTTTTTTTTTTTTTAAAGTTCCTACACACACACACACACACACACCTACACACACACACCTACACACACACACCTTCCTGGTTTGTGCCACTGACTTCCCTTCACTGATAGCAGCAGTGAGAATTGTGTGAGTGTTGTCTTCCAGGCTGAATATAGCCTGAGAGATGTTACCAGCAGGATCTGATAAATATGAAGAAAGCTGGGAACTCTCCAGTGCAGCTAAACATTAACCCATTATCATTTCATGTATTTCTCGTCAAGGCCCTGATGCTCTAGTTTAAACCTGATCTATCCTTGTCCAGAGAACAGCAGAGTGATCAGCATGTCATTACCTATTATTTGTAACAAGACTACATGTAGATTAGCAGCAACTACAGTAAACTGAGATTAGTCTGCCCTGCCATTCAAGAGTTATATCTCTTTGCTATCAAAGCTAGAGTAGAACACAATTTCATTTATACATTTTAAATACATAGAATTTCCGGAGGGAAAAAAAACAAAAAAACATGTTGCCAAAAGTTCTAAAAAAAATAAAAATAGTTTTTCAGGAATATTGGTTTTAACAAAAATATACATTTCTGATGGAAGTGTTCCTTAAAAAAATAAAAAAAATTACATAACCAGTATTTTACGGTAGAATTGATTTTTACCCATTTTACATTAATAAAATGAAGAGGGGAGGGATCAGGTTATGTTTTTGTCACTGTGAGTTGAGTTTTTTTTTTAAGTTTTCAAACAAAACTGCACCTGCTTAAAATACTCCTGGTTAACTACAAAAATCGCACAACCATTATCAAACCAATTTTAGCTGCAATCGACTTAAAAATCACATTTTATGCACCAAAAAAATACTCATTAAAAATGGATATATACTGTCCCTCTGTTTTCAATGGAAATATGGGGTAAGTTCACACCATAGGTAGGGTTCACACATTAGGGTCCCATTGACTTAAATGGGAACAAGAGCGCAACAGGCACATAGCTGCACTTTTTTGTTCACCGCTTGCAGCATTACACACTGCTGCACCAAAAATGGGAGAGCAGGGCCATTATAAGTCGGTAAGCGCACCAAAAAACCGGCTCAAATACAGGCAGTCCCCGTCTTGCACTGTTCCGACTTGCATCTGTCCCCTAGTTACAATCGGAGGCTTGTAGGGAATGCTGGCACTTGTAGTTCCATATTCCACAGCAAATAGAAGCTGTGGAACGACTTGTATCAGCATACCACTGCAGCATATGAGGTGAGAATGAGGTGAAATCTTCTTAACAGGGGCACAGACAGCAAAACAAAATTTAAAAACCCTTCACTGTACTATCTGAAGCAAAAAAACAACAAACAAACAACACCTTTTCTACTGAAGTTACATTTAATAAATACACAGATTCCGACTTGCATACAAATTCAACTTAAAGGGGTTGCCTCACTACATTGATTCATCTTACCTCAGTCCTGTTTTCTTGGTTTCACTTTAAATTCAAGGGCGTGTTTACTGGCTTCCACTAGGCTGCAGTAGAAGCCAGGTCTGTAGCTATAGCAACCAGTGCTGGCAGCCTATCAGGAGAGATCAAACAGGTCTGTAGCTATAGCAACCAGTGCTGGGACACACAAAAAAAAAACCCTAGCGTGCACATCAATCCATTGCGCGTAAGGCATGTTTTGTGCACATAATTTTATAACGTTAAGTCAAAAGGAACTGCAAAAACGACACCAAAATCTGTATGTATTTGAGGCGTATTCTGACATAAAATGCATCAAATACAATAAAGTTGCCTGCAGTAAAAAAAAAAAAAAAAAAACCATGAAAATATGCTTAAAAAATACACGTCAGAAAAAACAAACATGTGAAAAGATGCCTGCAAAATCATGCCTAAAAGTGTGCATTTCTTTCCGGGATAAGAGCTTATTTTACTGCAAAGTTTTACATTGTGTGATCAGTTCCTAAAGCTTCAAAAAATGCATCAGTTACAATGAGGTTCCCTGTAGAGAAAAAGTAAGCACCAAAAATGCACTGCACGATGTGTTAAATGTAGAAAACAACGAAAAACAATCCCTAAAGACACACAAATCTCCAGTGGAATAAGCACTTATTTACAATGCATAACATTTTACGCAGTGTATTTTTTTCAAATATTAATCCAGCCCACAAGCAGCGGGTATGCGGTAGAAAATTTTCACAACAGGTCTGCAGAACTCTACAAAAAAAACAAAACAAAACAAAAAAAACAACATTTCCCAGATTTCCGTGTGTGGATTTTTTTTCTGGGGGTCCTCTTGCGCGGATGCTATACCCTTAGGCTATGTTCACACGGCATAACTGCAGAGCATAAAGTCCGCCCAGCAATTACGCAGGGTGTTCGGGAGTGGCGCTGATCGGTGCCTACTCCCGCCGGCTCTATAGACATGCATTATATGCGGCTCATATTTGCTGCAAGTAACTGGCATGTCACTTATCTCCCCACGCTTACAATACGATCGTATTGTACGAGCGGGGAGAGGAGGCGTAATCCATAGTTCTCTATGAGAACTGTGGATTACCGTAATTTCGCCGCGCATCTCGCTCGTATTACAGCGCTAATACGCTGCGAAATGTCCGCCGCAATTAACCCGTGTGAACATAGCCTAAGGCTCTATCCACATGACGAGTATTTCAAGTCGGAGTCCACGCAGATTTCAACTTGAAATACTCGTCTAAAACCAAAAGTAAATCATCCCCATTGACCTCCATAGAAAATATGCGGTTGGTTTATAAGAGTAAAACAAAACCTTGAACACGTTCATTCTTATGTAGAACTCCGTGTGGAAAACTTACTACTGAGGTCAATGGGTATGGCTAAAAACCTAGTGTAAAACGCGTATCCACGTCCAAAACCCAATAGCAATGAGCGGGACTCTTTGGCCCTGTTCACACGACGGATTTGGCCTCGGTTATGGCCGTGGGTTCCGCCGCAGGTTCCGCGGCCAAATCGCGTCTAGTTTATTAACATGGTTTCCTATGGGAAACCGCGTTAATATTCACACTCCGCGGGTTTGGCCGCGGCCAAACCCGCGCGTGTGAAGAACTCTCCTGTCAATTCCTGACAGGGAGTTCTCTGCGCGGCGGCCGCTCGGTGCTGCTGCGGGCATCGCCGCGGGTGTTACGCGGCCGGGCCGCGGTTTGCCCCCTGCTATTAATTTGCATGTGGGCAAACCCTCGGCGCAAGCCGCGCTCCAAACCACGCCCCTCCCGCACCGAGACCACGCCCACACCGCAAACCCACGTCGGGAGACGCGAGTTTGCGGCGCGGTCCGACGAGGTTTTGGCCGCGGCAACCTCTTGCCAAAACCGTCGTGTGAACGAGGCCTTAGGGCATGTCCACACGACAGAGGACAAATATTGGGGGCGGGGGTTAAAGTGGGGTGCGGCTTTTCTCCGCGATGAGCCCTCCCCCTTCATATTGACATGCACATATTCCGTCCGACAAACGGACGGAAGAATGTGCATGTTCAATGTTTTTGGGGGACTGCTGCACGGGTTTTCCATAGAGGCCCGTTGTGCTCGTCTGCGGCCGGTTTTTCAGACGGTCTGCAAACCGTCTGAAAACCCGTGCCGTGGGGGACATGGCCTTAGGGTGTTTACTCCGTGTTTACATACGTGTTTGGATCCATCTGTCGGACCCTAAACGGACCCACACACGTATCTAATAATGAGCAATGTGATTTACATTGCTTTTTTATTAGAATACACGCATCAGCGTTCGGACGAGCGATCGCCGCTGCATGTCGGATCCGTCCCAAGAATCGTCATTTCAATTCTTGGTCTGAAAGACGCAGCAGGAGCCGTATAATAAACTACAGGGTGCGATCCTGCTGCATCCAAACACACAGCTGCAGGTTTGATACGTGTTGGATCTGTTTTTGATCAGACTGCTGCAGCATTTTCGGATTCAAAACGCCGTGTGAACAAACCCTTATTCCGCGGGAAAAAACAAATTCATTCCACATGAAATACATATTGAAAACCGCATCGTGCTATGCATTTTTTTTATGGTAGAATCACTCGTCGTCTTGACATACCTATTAAAAGTAAAAAATTAAATTCTATACAAAAATAAATTTTGGTTTAGGAATAAAATAATTAAATGCAAAAAAATAAAACAAAAATACCAGGCAAGCAAAAAGTCTCACCACTAAACTTGACAAAGAGAAACTCTGAGCTTTGCACAGGAAATCACTTGACCATTGAACTGCGCTCTCATGCAGTGAATGCCAGTAAGGTCCCACATGACAAATCCGTTCAGCGCCAGAGAAGACTGCATGACCATATGCTGCCGCTTCATTTAAGGCTGTGGAAAAGTACTGATTAAAACGCGCTTTTTTTTTTAGGGCCTCATTGAAGGCAGGCTCATTAACTCCTGATCGCTTACCCCTCTCAGACCCATCAACCCATAAACCGTCTGAAAAAAAAAACACCATCAGCTTTGATTTCATCGGGTCAAGCGCTGGTTTGAAAGGTTTAAGAAGAATTTCAGCTGCATCTGTTCCGGCCAGGAAACTTGACGAGAGCAGCAGCCATTTTGTTTCCAACAGTTGCCCGGCTTACAAAAAAAAAATAAAAATAAAAAAAAAAATTCCCAGGACTGTAAGCCGAGCTGTAAAAGCTGGATCCAGGAGGCTAGGTTTGCTGACAAACGGGAATTTTTTTTTTTTTTTTTTTTAAATGGTCAGAATTTTGTATGAAAAATTAAAACCACTTTAGGTGGACAGGTCGCTAAAACGAAGACGGTGTTTGTGACTGGAGGAAGTATGGAGGGAGGGAAGGGGGGGGATTGTTCTGGTCATTAGGGTCACATAAACGTACAATTAAGTGAAGACACGAGGAGACAAACTGGTGCCACCACCTGCTGTCTCTGTACAGCCACAAGCAAAGCCTGATCATGTGATGGAGACGGCATTAGTGGTCACAAGTCAACATTTCCGCAGTTGGGGGGAGGGTAGGTTACCAGTGACCACCTCATATACAAGAGTATAAGCAGCCCTGTGCATACATCTAGTGGACGGGACCCAGCAAATCTTGGGAAAAGCGGTCCTGATCCCATCATTAGCTCTTGCATGGAGCCATAATACAGCCAGGAGCACCAACCCAAGTCCTAAGGACCTTCACATGTTCTAACAGAGAAACCTGTTCACATGCAGCATTATTCTAACCCCCTTGCTGAGGGCAGCACAAGCCAGTGTCAGGCCTGTTGTTTCCAGCACCGTGTCCCTTATTCTGTAAGATGCAGCAGTCTTAGAGCATTTACCCCTTAAATCTTATTCATGAGCAGGTGTTAGCTCCACCCACCAAAGGATAGCTCCGCCCACTGTTATTCACATGTTTCTACCTATTCAAAGTAATAGGCTTGTCAGTTGAGGTGGGCGGGACTAGCCTCCGATTGGCCGGGTTTGAAAAAAAACTGACACTGTGATTGACTCTTCGAATGACTCTTCTGGCTGAAAACTGCAGATTTGAGCATTAAATACACGAAAACTACAGCATCTTCCAGAATAAGGGACACAGCGCTGGAAACAGCAGGTCTGACAGTAACTTGTGCTGTCCTCAGCCAGGGGGGCAAAAACTATGTGACAGGTTCTCTTTAATGCTCACATCTGCAGTTTTCAGCCAGAAGAGTCATTCGAAAAGTCATTCAGAGTGTTTTTCAGACCCCACCCACCCGAGGCTAGCCCCGCCCACCTCCACTGACAAACCTATTACTTTGAATAGGTAGAAACATGTGAATAACTGTCAGTGGGCGGGGCTAGCCTTTGATGGGCGGAGTTAACACCTGCAAATGAATAAGATTTGAGGGGTAAATGCTCTAACACGGCAGCATCTTACAGAATAAGGGACACAGTGCTGCGAACAGCGAGTCTGACACTAGCTTGTGCTGCCCTCAGCAAGGGGGCATAACCTATGCGTCAGGATCCCTTTAAAAAGGACCAGTTACATCGGGACATGTTTGTTTTAGTCAATCCATGAGTTTCCAGTAGAACAACGATTCTGGAGCCTCTTCTCTTATAACTGTTGTGTGGTTCCTTCTAGAAATTATTACCAATCTGTCAGCGGGGTGTTACCAATTGAGGGTGTGTCCCCCCCTGCAACGTCCGAAAGTGTCCACTCAGTGCGGACAAAGTCAGTGCGTGCAAGGACACGCCCCCTTGAAACCTGGATTGGTAACACCCAGCTGACAGATTCAGTAATACATTTCTAGGAGGAATAAGGACTCATCCCCACGGAAGTACCGACCGGTACTTGTCCTGTTTTAGTGCCGTCCACACGGCCGCCTTTTCTCCGCGGTTAGCAGAGAAAAGCCCTCCCCCTACACATTGTGATGTTCATAAACCGTCCGAAAGAATGAACAAGCACGATGTTTTTCGGGTGGCCGGCGGAAAACCCCTGCAGTGGGGACTGCTGCACAGGTTTTCCATAGCGGACCGGTGTGTTAGTTTATAAAACCGCAAACCGGTGCCGTGGGGATCTGGCCTAACAGAGGAACAGCACAACACAGAGTTAGAAGAGAAGATGTTGCAGAATTGTTATTTCTCAGGGAGCACAAGGATTTACTGACACAGACGTGTCAGGAGAGGTCACATGTGCTATCTCAGCTAAATTTATACAGAGCCGATTTGCGGAATTTCAGCTTTGAATTTGCACCTGCAAAATTTGGAACGAATTACAACCCAGTACGTGTAGAGGAGATTAAAAAAAAAAAGACCAGAGGGTAAAAAAATCTGCAGCGGGCCAGTTTCTGCTGTGAATTTCACCCCCCTGAATGTGGCAGGGGGTAAATCTGCGCTGTTGATTAATTTGTGATAAATGCATGACAATTCGTGCAAATTTGCTTGTGTAAATTTTATTCTGCCGACCCACTGCGGCTTTTTTATCCATGCTAGTATACCCAAAGACAGACGCAGCAACACCTGGACCATCAACGACTAAGCCGACTGACTAGGATTTTATGGTGCAGTGTATACCTTAAAGGGGTTGTTCCACCCCACACACTGACGGGATACTGATCTGATATTAAATCAATGTATGATAGGTGTGGGTCCCAAAAATGGGGTTTGCACCTTTCTCGAAAAGGAGTCCAAAAACCTTTCCGTTTTGAATGCGCTGCTCGGCTGTATCCGGAACTCCCATTGATGCCAATCATCATCGTTCTTGAGATAAATGTGGGTCCCAGAGGCGGGAACCGCACCTACGACACCTATGGATGGGATATCCTATTAATATGCCCTTAAAGGGGTTTTGCCAGGAAGTGAGTTCCTTACCTCTTATCTGCTCAGGGGACAATATAAACAAAGCATGCCGAGTCATGAACGGCTGCCGGGGTGAGCGGAGAGGGAGGAAGCAAGGAGCGTCTCTAAAGTTTACTCAAATAATAACATTACAACAGTGGACTCTGTATACAGCAGACAGACTCATACACTGCACTTTCTCCCCAGCCCCTTCATGTTCTCTATCATCAGATAAGAAGTGCAAACACGCAAGCGCGGTCGTGTCTAATGTAAACTTTCAGGAAACTAAGGGGGATTGAGCAATGCTGTAACTCTCACAGGCTTCACTTTTTGTAATCACATATATTTAGAAAAGTGATTAAATACCCATTTTGGAGGATCCCACATCAACATTACATCGTGGCAAAACCCCTTTAAAGTCTATGGTCAGACCACCACTTTTAATACAGGCTAACAATACAGATTGGCAGGGACCAGGCTAAGTTATGGTGCCACCATGCCTGGCAAGGTTGCCGGGCAGTGAGGATGGGAACTTTCCTTGCCACCATCAGGATAGGTCCAGGAAGAGGAAATACTGATGTAGGCACAAGTCTTGCAAGACAACACTGGCAGGAGGGATACGGTTGCAGGATGCACCGCTTTGGTGGAAAGTATGTGTTTTGGGACTAAATGGGGCAGCTGCAGAACCTGCCTGTAAGGGAGAAGAAGTCCTCAGTTTTCCACCATGAGAGAGAGTCAAGTAAGCTGGAGCCCAGACCGGTTCGTCCATCACATTAAGGACAGAGCAAGTTGCAAGCCCCTGAGTAGCAGCTGTGTAGGGGTCACCAGTTGGGGACCCTATGTTTAGGAACTGTGTGAAACAGCAAGTTCTAAGCATCGTCATGGAAAGTCAACCGGATGAGCTGGTTTGGGAGGTGTCCAATTTATTGCCGCACTTTGGGAAAGCCTTGTCCCTAGAGTATACCATCTCTGACAGACCGTGTAGACTCTGAAGGTGCTGCCAAGACTTGCATTACAGGGTCCCAAAAAGTTCTTGGAGTTGAGGAAGGCCTGTATAGTGGCTCGAGTGTGCTGCAGTCCTGTGGGCACGTGGACTGGGCATGGATAGTGTAACCAGCAAGCTGGGAATGCCTAGAAAGCGAAATTAAGGAAACTCTCCTCCAGTGTACAGCGAGGGGAAACTGGGATGTGGCAAGAGTCGAGGTCTGTTGACCCAAGTTGATGGAGAGGTTTGTGCAACCTTGCAATCAAAACCAAGGTGAAGCAGACTGAGGTGGCACATTAAAATGGGAAAAAGCAATCAGCCATTGTGAATGCAACCTCTTGGTGGACCATCACATCAAGAGGACCATAGGGTAACCCTCAAGTCTTTGAGTCACTTTTGTGTAGTTGCAGCAGTCAAACTGTGTCTTCAGGACTATTCTGTAACAGTCAAGCTTATTGCACCACTCAAAAGGTGTATTTTTATGTTCAGGTTTTTTGATGCAGTTTTTTAAAGGGGTGTTTCCACCATAGAATTAGATGGGCCCTAAAAGCAATATACCATCAAACTCTATAGTGAAAAAAAACCCTTGTAAAGCCAAAGCCATGGTCACATCATAAATATATGACATATATGAAGAGGAGATTGAAACTACTGCTCTTTTTAAATTAAATTTTTGAATTTGGATATAAAAACTGCATCCAAACACCTGAACATATAAACACTCACTAAGGGCCACATGTATGAAACGGCTTGGGTCTAAGGGTGCTTTCACACGGTGCGGTTTTGGCGCGTTTTTTGGATGTGTTTTTTGTGCAACAATGTATAGCATTAATTGTTGTGCCTTCCTGCACAAAAAAAACAGGGCTGTGGAGTTGGAGGCTATTTTGCAGGAGTTGGAGTCGTCATAAAAGGGACCGACTCCGACTCCCAAAATATATAATAAGTTGGTCCAGTTAGTTCGATGCAAAGAGCAAGAGGAATTGGGTCCGGTCAGTGCTGCTGCTCCCATATCTTCAGCCTCATCACATGAGTGTAATTGATGACATGGAGCAGGCAAAGCGCTGCCCCAGGGGAAAAGATTCCGCTCCCAGGGCAAACAGATTTCAGCAAAATTTTTCAGCTGCTTTGAAAGAAGTAGAAGATCAACCATTCATCAAAACTGACTGTGGCTGAGGCGATTCCTTTATACCCTGACATTGTTAGAGATGTTGCCCCTGTGGTCACCGCTTTCCCCCAACCCAAGTTAGTGTAGAGAGGCCGTTCTCTAGCCTGGAAATAATGAGATCAGATGTGAGGTCATGTATGCCGGATCTGATGGAGGCAATATTATTTCTCAGAACAAATTCAGAGACTCCACAAATGTTCCTGCAGTGATTTGCATATTTACAATTTTTTTGTGTTCTAAAGTCATATCCAATAAATATATTTTACACTGACAAGCAAAAGGGTAACAATGTTTTGAACTTGTGACTTTCAGGCTCCATATCTCTCCATCCACTACAGCTTTGTACATGAGGCTACTGTAATTTTATATACAGTCATCTTACATATCTTATACATAAATTTGACCTGCAAGTATTTAGCATCTGCTTAGTTCTGCAGATTCTTTCCTGTAACTGCATTGTTGGTGCAGACTGGACTTGGATACAAATGCAGCTTTTTCTTCAACTCTACCCACAAGTGTTCAAAAGATCAAAACATTGTTACCCTTTTGCTTGTCAGTGTCTGTTCTACCTAAATAGCTTGATTATTGTATCATAAGGTGATAAAAAGCCTGATGTTACCATTTTACTACAGTAAAGTTATCACTTAAACATGCGCCGTGTATGAGGGAGTCAGGGGTTTGGGAAATTGAGGAGTCGGGGCTTTGGCTTGCTCATTCCACAGCCCTGAAAAAACCGCATCCAAAAAACGCACCGTGTGAAAGCACCCTAAAACTCACTTTTTTCCCATAGGTTTCTATGGGGAAAAAAGTGAGTTTTAGACCAAAACCGTTTCATACATATGGCCCTAAGTGTCTGCAACCATCAAGATCCTGTTCCCACCCCGTGTGCTGTCCAATGTTAACAACTGTGCCATGAGATTATATTTATATACCTCTGCACAGTAAACACTTTTTTCCCCCTAAATCACAGCTAAAGGGGGATCTCCCATAATCCCTTGCAGCCAGTGACATCCGTAGCAGCACAAATTGGTAAGGGGTCACGGTATTGGTAGAGTTAAAGGGGTTGTCTCACTACATTGATTCATCTTACCTCGGTCCTGTTTTTCTTGGTTTCATTTTGAATTCAGTGGTGTGTTTACTGGTTTCTATTAGGCTGCAGAAGAAGCCAGGTCTGTAGCTATAGTAACCAGTGCTGGCAGCCTATCAGGAGAGGTTGAACAGGTCTGTAGCAACCTGAGGAGCTGATGCAGCCCATACAAGAGGGGATATCTAGGAATAGGTAGGACACTGTTAATGAACACATATTGCAAAGTGACTTGTTTTTGCAAGATCCTTAACATAAAAAGCTGCAATCCCTTTAGTGAGACAACCCCTTTAATAGTAAAAGGCCAGTCATAGACCCTGACCGGCTCCTGCAAATGCAGGGAGATCTGCCATTCAGGACTACAGGAAGCAGCAGCCATGTTCCCTGACATCCAGCTTCCCTGGGAACATATAGAATGGTGTCCGTATGTTAAAATAAAACGAGCCGATGACTCATGAAGATCTTGTGATGTCAGCCCTGGCAGCGGAGCAGCTCATCCCACAAAGACGAGCAAAGCCAGGCTTGTTCTATATTGAGCAAAAAACTGTCCGCACAACACAGATGCAGCCTAGGGACCCGGCCAAGAATTCCAGCAAAGAAATGTACCATATAAACCAGCGACAGCATTCCCTGCACTGAGCCACCAACCGCCTGCTATATGTCCTTCCAGATTTAAAGGGGCTCCCCACTTCACAATTTCTGACATGTCATAAAGGGAGAGTGGTGAAGATGAGGCTCTGTAGGCGCAGCCACGGACAGCTTCAGGCACAATCATATTTGGGATCTATATCAACTACAAGTATTTAGTGCATATCATTGGGTCCAAGCTGACCACCATACCATGCATTCAGTTGTGTGCATGAGGCTTTTCATGTGGAAATAACCAGGACGCAAGAGTCTGGCCTCCGGTGGCGCTCCCAAACTGGCCTGCAGATGAATCACAGGAGGTTGAAAGGTTCAAAGTCTGCAGCTGTAATTCGGATGGAAAAAGGAACCCTTATGAATGTAATTAGTGGCCTCACCCTATACCAAGGTAGTCACCTAGTTGCACTGGGCTGTCAATCACAAAGCGCTACCTAAATACCCTAAAGAAAGGGCATCTAACACAGGGGAGGCTTAACGACCCACACATAGGGCATTGGAAAGAAGAGCTCGTCTGGACTCAATTAGAACTATTTAAAAAAAAAAAAAAAACACACACACACAAAAATACAGACATACCCTGCTTCCCCTAAAATAAGACAGTGTCTTATATTAATTTTTGCTCCTAAGAATGAGCTCGGACTTCTTTTTAGGGGAGGTCTTGTTTTTCCATGAACAAGAATTCACATTTATTGTTGAACAAAACATCAACTTGTACTAATATACGGTAGTGATTTCATCACAAACATCAGCAGAAGCAGCTAAACTCTGAATTGCATCAAAAAATGCACTAGGTCTTTTTTCGGGAGGTTTTTTTTTGGGCGGGGGGGTTTTGGGGGGGGGGGGGAGGGTAGGGCGTACACGACGTTTTGGATCCGTTTGGTTACGGATCCGTTTTTAACCTGTGAAAACTGGATGCAAACTGCATCCAAAAAGCGAATCCGAAACCAAGCTGATCCTTTTTTGGATGTATTGATGCTTTTTTGGATCGTTTTTTTCAATGCTTCATTTAATCAACCTCCAATTTAAATATAATATAACCTATCAATGACCAAGAAAAACCCTTTTTTTACCTAGTGTCAATCAACTGTACATACACCTATGATTTAAGAACCCACCGACCCCTATCTTTTTTAAAAAAAAACTACTGATAGTTTTCAAACCCACCCCATGTAAATGATGAAATTAAATAAAATCATTTATAAACTAAATCATTTATAACATAAATATTTTATAATACTAATATATATACCCAAAAATATATATTCAAATTTTAATTAAATAATAATTTAAATGTATATCCAATGCGTTTTACGGATGCGTTTTTGGCATCGAATGCGGATCCAAAACGCACCCAAATATATGCTGCACTTTAGGATCCGCTTTCGGGATGCCAAAAGCGCACTCCATTATTTCCTATGGGGATTTCTCTTGCGTAAAACGCAAGAATTGACACGTCAATTCTTAAAACGGATCCGAAAAGCGCATCGGCGATCACTCGTGAGAACAGCGATGCACTTTTGCCATTGAAAGCAATGTTAATCACACTGACAATTGTTACATCCGTTTTGCGGATCCGTAAAACGGATCATAAAAACGTCGTGTGAACAAGCCCTAACTGGTCTTCTAATTAGCTTGTGTTGGGTGGAAGCATTGGGAATACAAAAAGTCTAGAGGTAACATGCATACAGCTTGGTCTGCTACGGATTATAAGCAGTAGATCTGTAAAATATGATCTGCTTGGAAAAATCGTCACCAATTATTGTAGATTTATTGATAAGTCTGCAACAAGAATCAGTTTGCATTTGCATTGTGGATTTTATTCTGGAGATCCTCTGGACAAACTGCAGCAGAGCTGACCTGTATGGTTGTACCTTAATTGTAAGTTCATACTGGCCGGAATTGCTGCAGTTTTTTTCCGGTGAAATTGATGTGGAATTAAATACAGCATATTCCGTCCGTGTTTACATAGGGTTTCCACTTAATTTACAAAACAAATTCTAGCAATCCAGCCCATTTAAAGGGGTTGTCTCACTACAAGGGTTGCTTTTTATGTTAACGATTTAGCAAAAACAAGTCACTTTGCAATATGTGTCCATTACCAGTGTCCTACCTATTCCTAGATATCCCCTCTTGTATGGGCTGCATCAGCTCCTCAGGTCGCTATAGCTACAGACCTGTTTGATCTCTCCTGACAGGCTGCCAGCACTGGTTGCTATAGCTACAGACCTGGCTTCTACTGCAGCCTAGTGGAAGCCAGTAAACACACCCCTGAATTCAAAATGAAACCAAGAAAACAGGACTGAGGTAAGATGTATCAATGTAGTGAGACGACCCCTTTAAGGCTTTGTTCACATATGCACTTCTGTACAGAGCCGTGATGGATGCCACTTATTATTAAGGTGAATTCACATGAAATGGGTCTGCTGTAGAAGTTTTCCTAGGCAAACCCTTGATAAATCTGCACATTAAAAAATTTGTAATGGATTGTGGTGCGGATTTTGCCCAATTTGGATTAATTCGGGTAAAATGTGCATAAATCTGCCAGAAATTATTATTTAAAATGTCTGCAAAGCAAATGTTTGCCACATGGGAAAGAAACCAGTGAAATCCCATTCACATGACTGATACTGTAATCTACTGCGGATTTTGATTATGGTGAACACACACAGGATGGATTTGCTGTGGACTTCTGGATTTATTGTGGATTTTTCTACTTTGATTTCAACGGGAAAATCCTCAGACAAGATTTTATCTGCAAATTTTGAATTCTACCACTGAAGTCAACGTAGAAAAATCTGCATACAAATCTATGACAGTCTGCACCAAAATCCTCAGCAGATCCACACCGTGTGAATGTATCCCAAGGCTAAATGTAGACAGTGTTTTTTTGCACAGTTTATGTGTAAAATTCACATTTTTTCACAAACGTATGTCAAAATGAGAAAAAAAAAAAGTGCAATTAGGGTCACATTTACTGAATAAGCACGTAACAGACACACAGCTGCAACTTTATGCGCATCATTTGACACTAAGGCCGTGTTCACACGGCTTATGCCCGACGGATTTGTGAGCCGGATTGTGCTCACAAATCCGTCGTGAATAAGGGGCGGGACGGGGCGCCGCTCCCCGGCCCCATAGACAATGCATTGTTTACGGCGCGTCCGCGCCGTAAATGATGTGCATGTCACTTTCTCCCCCTGCGGCGGATTCGCCGAGCGGGGAGGAGCGACGGAATCCACTGTTCTCTATGAGAGCAGTGGATTACCGTAATTACTCCGAGGGATTGGCGCCGTACTGAAGCACAAATCCGGCACGGAGTACGGCGCCAATCCGCGCAAAATAAGCCGTGTGAACGAGGCCTTAGCGTGTGGCTTAGTGCGCAGTGCTGTGCGCCAAAATTTTGGCACAGTTAGTAGCATAAAGTAAAGCAACTTAGAGAAGGTGTAATGTTAGACTAGACTGTTCTAATCTGCACCAGATTTATCAACACTATGATACATGTGGTGCATTGTAAGGGCATGTCCCACGGCACGGGTTTTCGGACGGTTTTTCAGCCGGTTTGCGGTTTTTCATACCTCCTGAAAAACCGGCCGAAAATGAGCACAATTGTGCTCTATGGAAAACCCGTTGAGCAGTCCCCACTGCACGGGTTTTCCGCCCGAGGTTTTGCCCCGTCGGTCCGGCGGCAAAACATTGAACATGTTCATTCTTCCGTCCGGTTTCAATGGGAGGGCTGTTCTCCGCTCATCGCGGAGAAAAGCCGTCCCCCCCGCGGCCGCAAAACCGGACAAATACCGGCTGCCATGGGGATGCTCCCTAGACTGTCTAGTCTAATTTGGCACTGTCTAAGGCTATGTTCACACGCTGTAATTGCGGGGCCTACAGTACGACCCGAAATTACGCCGGGTGTTTGGGAGTTGCGCTGATCGGCGCATACTCCTGCGGTGTCGGGGGGCTGGCAGCCCGCTGGCCCCATAGACTGTCATTACTCGCAGCGCGTATTCGCCGCAAGTAATTGACATGGCACATATCTCCCCGCGCCTACAATACGATTGTATTGTACGCCCAGGGAGAGTAGGCGTAATCCATAGTTCTCATAAACTATGATTACAATTTCACGAATCCGTATTAGAGCGCAAATAAGACGCGAAATTTGTGCTGAAATTCCCCCGTGTGAACATAGCATAAGAGTCAGGATATGTTCACACAACGTATTTTGGCGTGTAAGTAAAGTACGTGCCAAAATACGCCTCATAAAAGTTCATGTATAGTATTCATTGAATGCAGTGTAAAATCGTCGTCGTTGTTTAGGTGATGATTTTATTGCAATACGGCTTGAATAAGGGGCGGAGCCGAGGCGGGGGCGTGGCAGGGGAGCTGCCCGCCGGCCCCATAGACATTGCATTATCTACGGTGGGTACGCGCCGTAAATAATGTGCATGTCACTTTCTCCCTCTGCGGCGGATTCGCCGAGCAGGGAGGAGCGACGGAATCCATAGTTCTCTATGAGAACTGTGGATTACCGTAATGACTGGGACGGATTGGAGACGTACTGTAGCGCAAATAAGCCATCCCAGAATAAGCCGTGTGAACATGGCCTTAAGGCGCAGACAAATATGAAAGTAAAGGAGGCAGAAACCTGTCTTGGACCATTGCGTTGTTTTTCGCATTAAAATTAGGTGTTTGCGGAATTTCACGGTGTAAACAAACGCGTTTTGCTCAAATTTACGCACTGCAAACACGCCTTGTGAACTTATTGCTAAATCTGCCCCACTGCTTTATTCTGCTGAAATCAATGTAAAAGACATGATAAATCCGTAACTAATCCGTGACCAAATCGACAGCACATCCGCCCTGTAAGAACGCAGCATTCTTAATGGCTTCTGTTGAGGTGCTCAGCATTTTAAACACCAACAACTGCGACAGAAGAGCATAACAGCAGTGTGAACAGAGCCATGACGTCTATTCACAGAGTGATCACAGCTATACTCCTAAAAATAAAATAAGGATGCATGTAGATTTTTATTTCACAGTCAACATACGCTCATCTTCCCGGGGCTGAGGCTGCACACACGGCTGCACTGCACATCAGGAGAGCAATCTCTCTCAAGGCCTTTCCTTGCTCCAGGCTGGCCTTTCCCTAATGGCTGCTGCAGAGACATGCAAGACTGAGCATACCTCCAAGGATCGCTCAAGCGCGCCTCGTCCAAGACAGGAAGTCCTCCCACCTCGGGGAAAGACTGAGCACGTTTTATAGGTGTGCGCCATCCCACACATCCCAGCATTTCTGTACAGACTGCGACACTACACAAATCACACGTTATAAAAGGTTCATATATAAAGTTCCAGTGGTCTGGAAAACCTGCTAATCCAGAGGGTGACAAAACTAATTCCCATGCCAAATCCACAGAGGTCTACCACCGGAACAGCAGCGCCCCACTTTTTCCAATCTTGTCAAAGAGTCTCCAAAAAATCCCTTATTGGAGTTAGTAAATCACCTTATATATAAGGTTCCCCTTATTCCTTCATAATCAGGGAGGGATAAATCGAGAGGTTAGAAATCCGGTTTTTAAATAGTGTGCAGGGCTGTGGAGTCGGCAAGCCGAAGCCCCGACTACGACTCCTCAATTTCCCAAACCTCCGACTCCTGACTCCCTCATACACGGCCCCATGTTAAGTGATAACTTTACTGTAGTATAATGGTAACATCAGGCTGTTTATCATCTTATGATACAATAATCAAGCTATTTAGGTAGAACAGACACTGACAAGCAAAATGGTAACAATGTTTTGATCTTTTGAACACTTGTGGGTAGAGTTGAAGAAAAAGCTGTATTTGTATCCAAGTCCAGTCTGCACCAACATTAGGAATGTATAGAAGAGACCTGGGATCAGATTTTGGTCAAGATGTGCTTGAATGTGATTCAGAGCCCAGAAGGATTCAGGCAGTATTGAAAACCAAAAGGTGGATTTCCCAAATACTGACAAAATAATACAAATTAACATTTTGATTTTGAGGAGCAAAACTGTAACTAAGCAGAGGCTAAATACTTTCAAGTCAAATTTGTGTGTAAGAAGGGTAAGATGATTGTATATAGAATTACAGTAGCCTCATGTACAAAGCTGTAGTGGATGGAGAGATATGGAGCCTGAAAGCCACAAGTTCAAACCATTGTTACCATTTTGCTTGTCAGTGTAAAATATATTTATTGGACATGACTTTAGCACACAAAAAAATTGTAAATATGCAAAACATTGCAGGACCATTTGTGGAGTCTCTGAGAAATAGTATTGCTCCATCAGATCCTGCATACATGACCTTACATCTGATCTCATTATTTCCAGGCTAGAGAACAGCCTCTCTACACTAACTTGGGGGAAAGCGGTGACCACAGGGGCAACATCTCTAACAATGTCAGGGTATAAAGGAATTGCCTCAGCCACAGTCAGTGTTGATGAACGGTTGAACTCTTCTACTTATTTGAAAGGAGGTGTAAAATTTTGCTGAAATCTGTTTGCCATGGGAGCGGAATCTTTTCCCCTGGAGCAGCGCTTTGCCTGCTGTATGTCAAAAATTACACTCCTCATGTGATAAGGCTGACGATATTGGAGCAGTAGCACTGGCTGGCCCCAATTCCTCTTGCTCTTTGCATCAAACTAACTGGACCAACTTATTATATATTTTGGGAGTCGGTCCATTTTATGACTCCTGCAAAATAGCCACCGACTCTGAAGCCCTGAAGTGTGTATAGAGCTTAAGTGTTATACATAATAAAAGTTAAGTTTTAGTGCTTTATAGATTGAGAACTGATAGAGTTTAAGTTTACCTATGGCAAAATAGTAAATATAGCCACTTTTTCCAATGGCACGTAAACTGGGTGATCCCAGGGGACCGGGTCTAAAGCCGCAAGGAAACTTCCAATAGTCCAAAATACTCCTTCATTCTGCAGGTTTATGGCTGATTATGCTAAATTTTATCTGTGAGCTATAGTCTCTGGCAATGCACATGGGGCAATGCCACTTAAGCTTAGACCAGGCCATACTCCTTTTTGATTTTTGCCTATGTTCACACAGTGTAAAATGTGTGCGCATTTTACTGGAGCAAGCAGACCTCTCTTGATGTGTATTGCCCCCTTCCCCCCGTTTGAGCTCTACGCATTAATTTTTGGATCGTATCTTTTAGGCATACTTTTATGTATTTTTAAGCACAATCAACTCCGTTTTGGTGTTTGACAAGTAACGCATCAAAATATGCACCAAGTGATGGATCAACAAAATACATGTGTAATTTGGTGCTTTTCTGTGATCCCCATTGATTCTCCCTTGTAAAATCATATGCTAAAAAACATGCGTTCCGGCTCAAGAATTGATGTGCACTCACAGAGGCTTATTTACGCACTGTGCAATGCGTAAAATGATGCATGAAAAAAATGCACCAGGCACAATGACGCTAATGATGTGACATTTACCGCATCAAAATCTATTTATCAAAACTGGCCAGCAGTAAGGGTATGTTCACACTTTTTTGGGGGGGGACTTTTTTAAGCGCGTTTTACGGACTGGAGAACGGC
The DNA here is from genome assembly GCA_025379985.1 of Phyllomedusa bahiana. Taxonomy (NCBI): domain Eukaryota; kingdom Metazoa; phylum Chordata; class Amphibia; order Anura; family Hylidae; genus Phyllomedusa; species Phyllomedusa bahiana. The sequence goes on along the minus strand of JAODAL010009764.1, from coordinate 63,268 downwards.
CCAATATCAGCCTCAAACACATTTCAAATCATTCCCTATTGAATACAATGCAAAATATGCCTTGTCGTTCATATGATGCATATTTCACAAGCTGAATTGCGAGACTTTTTTGGATGCAATTTTGGCCGTAAAAATACTGGGTCTATACTTGCGGCGCTTTTCGCTTGTAAAATCCCCAATGGGGATAGGATTTTTCAAAACACACTTCAAAAAACGCCAGACTTTTTTTTGTAAGCTGATTTAGAAGCTTAAAGGGGTTGTCTCACTACATTGATTCATCTTACCTCAGTCCTGTTTTCTTGGTTTCACTTTGAATTCAGGGGCGGGTTTACTGACTTCTAATAGGCAGGAGTAGAAGGTAGGTCTGTAGCTATAGCAACCAGTGCTGGCAGCCTATCAGGAGAGATAAAACAGGTCTGTAGCTATAGCGACCAGTGCTGGCAGCCTATCAGGAGAGATCAAACAGGTCTGTAGCTATAGCGGCCTGAGGAGCTGATGCAGCCCATACAAGAGGGGATATCTAGGAATAGGTAGGGAACTGTTAATGGACACATATTGCAAAGTGACTTGTGTGTGCAAGATCTTCAACATAAAAGCAGCAATCCCTGTAGTGAGATAACCCCTGTGAATTTACACTTCAAAAAACGCTGAGGGTGTCTAACACCGTGCTGCCATAGCAACCAGAGCGCAGCTTTCATTTCTCCACTGCAGTATAAAAAATTAAAGCGGAGCTCCGATTGGTTGCTATCGACAACACAGTTACACTAGATTCCAGGAAAATCTGACCCTAAGGCCCTCGTCCTAACCTCGCATCACCCGACGCGGGTTTGCGGCGCGGGCGCTGGGTGTGGTCTCGGCACGGGTGGGGCATGGCTTGGGGCGTGACTTGCGGAGAGGGTTTGCCCCCATGCAAATTAATAGGCAGGGGGCAAGCCGCGCCACGAGCCGTGGCCCAGCCGCGCACAACCCGCGGCAACACCACGCGCCCGCCGCGCTGAGAACTCCCTGTCAAGAATTGACAGGAGAGTACTCCAACATTCGGCCCCAAAGCCGCAGCCAAACCCGCGGCGTGTTTATTAATGCGGTTTCCCATAGGAAACCATGTTAATAAACTGGGCGTGATTTGGGCGTGGTTTTGGCCGCGGAAACCGCGTCGGAACCCACGGCCAAAACCGCGCCCGAAGCCGCCGTGTGAACATGCCCTAACCCAGTGCCCATAGACCACTATAGAAAATCCGTGCTGTGATCTACACAGCACAGGTTTCCTACTGTGCGATTTCTAAACCACCAGCGGAAGATAGAACATGTTGTATCTTCCGTCGGTTTCCCGTACAGTCAAGGTATTGGACTGGCGGGAAATCTGAAAGCCGACTGCAGTTTGTTTTTTGTTGTGCGTGTGCAAACCCGCGCCAAAATCTGTAGTACGCCGATCCTAATTGGCCGGCGGATTTTGGATGGCATTTTAACATTTGCTGTGTAGACATAGACTGTGTTGCCCAATGCAATCGGTTAGAGCTCAGCTTTCATTTCTCCAGAGCAGTACGAGGCTGCGGACACGGCAATTGTAAAATAGGCAATGTTCACACAGTCAAATTCCGGTGCGCATTCGCGACGTATTTGCGCGCCGAAATTTCCGTAATCCATAGTTCTCATACGCCTCCTCTCCCCGCTCGTACAATATGATCGTATTGTACGCCTGGGGAGATAAGTGACATGGCAATTATTTGCGGCGGATACGCGCCACGAGTAATGATTGTCTATGGGGCCAGCGGGCTGCCCCGCCCTCCCCCCGTCGCGTATCAGCGCGACTCCCGAACACCCGCCGTAATGGCGGGGCGTACTGTATACCCCGCAATTATGTCGTATGAACATAGCCATACAGTCAGATTCCGTTCTAGAATACGGCCAGAATTTTACAATCCGTTTTCGTTATTTTTGCGCGGTTTTTGGCCGGCCCATTAACATTGAACTGTATGATAATCCACCGTTTTCAAGTGAAATACGATGTATAGAACACGTTCTAAGCTTTCTGATCAGATTTCGGATTTGAAATGTGTGTAGCCTACACAGCTTGAATTTTCTATTGCGGGCAATGGGGATGATTTGGTGTCGGATTTTTGCGAACTCTGAATACTGAATCCGCTTAAAAATCTGACAGTAAACCAGTGCTGTGTAAATGTGGCCTAAGAAATGAAAGCCGAGCTCTAGTGGCCATCGACAACCTAGTCTTAGGCTATGTTCACACGACTTATTTTGGGGCACATTTCGCCACGTATTTCGCCGCGTACTGCGCTTAATACGTGGGGAAATGCGCCCCATAATTACGATAATCCACAGCCCTCATAGAGAACTATGGATTACGCCTCCTCTTCCCGCTCGTACAATACGCCGCGGGGGGTAAGATATGTGACATGTCAATTACTAGCGGCGAATACGCGCCGCGAGTGATGTCTATGGGGCCGGCGGGCTGCCCCCTCTCCCCCGCGGGAGTACTCGCTGATCAGCGCGACTAGCAAAACACCCGGCATAATTGTGACGCGTACTGTACACGCCGCAATTATGCCGTGTGAACATACCCTTATAGTAATAACAGTCTTTGTTGCCCATAGCAACCCATCAGAGCTCATCTTCAATTTCTTATACGGCTCTGGAGTAATGTAAGCCGAGCACTAATCAGTTGCTATGGGCAACAGTTTTAGAGTAAAGTGGTGTTGTCGATAGCAACCAGAGCTTAGCTTTCATTTCATATAGTGCTGAGCTATAAGCAGAGCTCTGATTGGTTGCTATGGGCAACAAAGACAGTCTTACTGCTAGACAGGTTTGATAAATGAGGCCTATTGGGTGAACTGCTTTTAAATTGAAAACAGCGCCACCTCCGCACAAGGGCGGTGTCGGGTATTGCAGCTCCGTATCCTTCACCAGACACAACACACCGACAAAAGGCCTCCATCGCTAATTTAGCTACAAGGTGCCTTTAAGGCAGCACAAGTGTCCCATTTTCTACGTAACCGGTTTGCCAGCAGTTTCCAGGACCTTTCGTCACCCGCAGGACTTGCCCTGTTATCTACAAACATAGATCCCGGCTCATATTCTACCTTGCAAGCTTCCAGGTGGAATCTGCCCCCAGTTGAGAAGCGGTTAATATAATTTGTATTTTACAATAATTATTCCCGGCCCTCCACTTTACCCTCTAATCATCGCCCGGGTACAAAACACCTTATAAAAGCGCTGAAGGGCCAATCAGCGCGCGCAGCATCTCCTCCAAAATGTTACGGTGCAAATTGCTTTTCATAAAGCCACTCACCGCGAGTGACGGGGGGAATTGTTTAACAGATTACAGGATCGAGTCGCCGGCAATACCCAGTTTACATTAGAATAAATAGAGATGTCTGATACAATCAACGTATCAACAATCATAACAACTGCTGCTTTCCATTCACACGTCCTACAGAAAGCGGCCGCAGATAATAGCTTAACCGGGTTCAGTCGTGTCAGGGACTCGAGGAAAAACGTGGATTTTGGAAATCTCAATTATACAATAACCGGGCCGTGATACCAAGTGGTTTCAGCGCCGAGACATTTCAATGCTATGTCATCATAGAAAAGGTGCAAATACGCAAAAAGCTGTATTTTTATACCCAAGAGGATTGTAAGGCCTCCCTGCTGAATAATAAGCCTTAAAGGGGTTGTCTTACTATAAAGATTGCTTTTTTTTGTTAAAACCTTTCAAAAAACAAGTACTTTTCAAAATTGTCCAATTTAAAGGGCCCCGTTTACACGGGTTATTTCAGAACGATTTACAACGATTTTTCCCATGTAAATCGTTTTAAAAAACAGTTGAAAAACAGTTTCAATAAAGTGCCACTAAGTGTGGACGTATTTGTAACTGATTTCCCGAGGGTTACCATTACAATCATTGAGGGGGTGAATCCCCGGAAAAATTGACATTGAATTGTTTTCCTCCGGGTTGCCGTCGTCAATCCGGGGCTCCGGAACGGAATTTTGCGTCGTGTGAACGACGAGCCTTTTTTCATTTAAATCAAAGAAAATAGGGGTGACTTATTTTGGACGGGTTTTCCGACGGGTTTACGATCGTCAATCCGTCGGGGGGAAATACCGGGGAAAAAAGCCTGTGAACGGGGGCCTTAACATAATTTAGCTATTATGATCATCACTCTCATATGAACATCATGCATCAGTCCAGTCGTATAGCTGCCGACCTGCCAATCTCTCCTGATCATGCTGCCATCAGGTTGCTATAGCTACAGATCTGTTCTATCTCTCCTGATAGGCTGCCAGCCCTGGTTGCTATAGCTACAGACCTGTTCTCTCTCTCTCCTGATAGGCTGCCAGCACTGGCTGCTAAAGCTACAGACCTGGCTTCTACTGCAGCCTAGTAGAAGCCAGTTAAAGGTGTTTTGCCACTGAGTTCCTTACTAAAATCAGCTCAGGGGAGAATATAAACAAAGCATGCTGAGTCATGAACGGCTGCAGGGGTGAGGGAGGGCGGGGGTGAGCAGAGAGCGAGGAAGCAGGGAGCGTCTCAAAAGTTTACTCAAATAATAACATTACAACAGTAGATGCTCTACACAGCAGACAGACTCATACACTGCACTTTCTCCCCAGCCCCTTGCAAGCTCCTTCATGTTCCCTGTCATCAGATAAGAAGTGTAATATATTTAGAAAAGTGATTAAATACCCATTTTGGAGGATCCCACGTCAACATTACATCGTGGCAAAACCCCTTTCACACGCCCCAGAATTCAAAGTGAAACCAAGAAAACAGGACCGAAGTAAGATGAATCAATGTAGTGAGACAACCCCTTTAATGTTCTGATAAACTCTGATCCTTTGAAGATGGACAAGATTTTACTTTTAAATTTGTACTTTTAAAACACGTGGTCAGCCATTTTGGGACCTGCAGAGCGTCATCTTTGGTCACGGTCACCCACAATAACTTAAAAAGGGGTGTCCTACCATGTAGTTTGAGGGCATATCAATAAAATATTTAACCAAAGTCTAATTTGTTCGGGTCCCGCTTCTGGATTCAGCACCTATCTTAGGAACGGGGCCCCGAAAGTTCCAGCCTAGGATGGAGAACAGGTCACGCTTGTGCACGACACTCCATTCTGTACTATGTGGCTCCCAGTACCGCCAAACTCATTGCTCACCTGTACTCGGAACTCCCATAGAACATAATAGAGACACGTGCGCAAACTAGACTGGCTTTCCATTCCGAGACGGCACTTTTGGGGGCCCGTTCCTGAGATGGTGGGACCCGCACCTATCAGACTTTAAAAGCATAGCTTACTATGCCATCAAAGTCTGTGGTGGGAACATCCCTTTAATTACATGCCTGCTTATTCTCCTACTATTTCAATTTTATGTATGCAACTGCTCTTGTGATGTGACAGACGCCAACTTCTAGCTGTCTGACCCCACCCATATCGATGGACAATGGCAGACTGTCTAATGCATGTGAACCTATACAAAAACACCTATACCCACAGATACCAAAAATCCCGTAAGACCCAAATATCCTTGCACGCAAACCACAACTGGAGCCATATCCTGTAAGAAATTGAAATATTACCACCTCATAATAACAGCGATGTACACACAAGAACTACAAGGAAAAAAAACAAAATGGAGGCAGCAAGTGGCGATAACCTATAGAATCACCAGCAATTAATCGCTATGTAAAAGGACAATACATTGTATGTGTAAAGAAAATATACAAATAATTAAACACCCATGTGGGATTATATGTATTATTAATTAAAACTGCCCAGTAGACAGAGCTCACATAACAGCCAACAAATGGGAGAGATGTCCCCTATAGTACTATAAATAATGTATTGCCAACTATATGCCAGTACTATAAGCCCCGGTTCACAAGGCTTATTCAAGCCGTAATCGCGAGCCGGATTGCGCTCGCAATTCCGGCTTGAATAAGGGGTGGGGGTGGGGTCGCGGCCCGCCGACCCCATAGACTTTCATTATCAACGGCGCGTATAGTGTCTGGATAAAGTGCAAGTGACTTTCTCCCCGCCCGGCGGATTCGCCGAGCGGGGAGGAGCGACGGAATCCACTGATCTCTATGAGAACTGTGGATTACCGTAATGACTGCGACGGATTGGCGCCGTACTGCAGTGCTAATCCGGCGTGCAGTACGGCGCCAATCCGCGGCCAAATAAGCCATGTGAATGGCCCTAAGGGTCCATGCACATGACATGGTTTATTGGTCGGCTTTTCGGATTTGGAAACCATAGACTTTAATAGAAAACCCATTCAGTAGTCCGCACTGAACAACTTGGAACATGCGCAACCTTCTGCCGGTTTCCGGTGTGCAATTTAATGGTTATGGGGGACGGGCGAATAAGCAAACTGTGGACGGTTCGTTCCCCAAAACCTCTGAAAGACGATAAAATATCAGCTGGATGTGTTATGTGGACGTATCATAATAGACTCCCAATACGGTATTCATGCTGTGATTCTAAGTTAATACATAGTCAAGTAAATGGGTATTTACCAATAATAAAAAGTAGATGGTACTACCACGTCACAACACGTTTTGCCCCAATAGCTTCCTCAGGGGCCCTACCATCTACTTTTTATGATCCCACATGGGTGTTTATTTTCTTTACACATGCAATATATTGCTGGTGAGTCTATAGATTTGGTCTCCACTTGCAGTCTTTATTTTGGTTTTCTCCTTGTAGTTATTGTTTGTATTACTTTTATTACGACATGGTAAAAAAAAAAAAAAAAATCACTTTTTTTTTTTTACGGGATATGGCTCCAATTTTGGTTTTTGTTTATAATGTATGTGGTGGTCTTCCGATTTCAATCTATGGGTAGGGTTTGGGATAAAGAAACAAGAAGCATTTGGCATTTTGGATTTAAAGCGGTTGTCTCATTACAAAGATTGCTTTTTATGTTAAAGATCTTGCAAAAACAAGTCACTTTGCAATATATGTCCATTAACAGTGTCCTACCTATTCCTAGATATCCCCTCTTGTATGGGCTGATTCAGCTCCTCAGGTCGCTATAGCTACAGACCTGTTTGACCTCTCATGAAAGGCTGCCAGCACTGGTTGCTATAGCTACAGACCTGTTTGACCTCTCATGAAAGGCTGCCAGCACCGATTGCTATAGCTGCAGACCTGGCTTCTACTGCAGCCTAGTAAGCCAGTAAACACACCTCTGAATTCAAAATGAAACCAAGAACACAGGACTGAGGTAAGATGAATCAACGTAGTGAGACAACCCCTTTAAACAAACCTGCTCACTTGGTCCATAGCAGCAGCTTATACTCCACTGAATATAAAAGCTTGCTAGCCTGTGGTCAAACAAGTGTCCCTCTGACCTGCAAGTGTAGGTCAGTCTTAAAATTACAGCACAGTAACGCCATGTTCCCATCTGCATTGCATATTCCAACAAAAATGGAAAAACACAGCACAGTCAACTACAACGCGGATTTCCCACACTGCAGATTTAAAAAAAAAAAAAAAAAAGCATGGACACATTCATTCTTTTTAGGTAGGAGTGAGGCGGATCAGCCATAGTAAAATGGGGCTAACCCGCATCCAAATCAGAGATGAAAACTGCCTCTATAAAGGGACAGAACCCGGGGCATCGCCTCAAACATCACATAATGTCTTTCCAACTGGAAAAGTCCAACATGCGAACATATCCTTAAACTCTCCCTGTCTGAGGGAGCCCACCAGGAATATATTCTAAGGGCTTCTATTCATTTCAAGGAAAGGGGCAGCCAGGTAGGAAGCAGCAATAAAATAAAGTACTGAGGATTAACTCTCCACCCAGCACAATATGGGCAAATTATAGAAGCCAAGCAACTGGGTGCAGGGGGGTAAATAGCTCCCAAGATCCACAACCTGCCAGGTGGTTTATTCTGCCCTGAGAGCAGGATGTGATTGAGGAGAAAAAAAGAGAAAAAAAAAAGCAGAATTCTCTGTTTATATGATTTCACACGAAATTTCTGAGTAAAAAAGCAGGGGAAATCTTAAAAGTGAAACTTATTGTGTACCTCACCCACACATAGTAATTGACTGCTCTGTGCACACACTGATACACACTGCATATGGGTAGGGTAAGCAGGACTTCTACTGTTTCTTCTGGGAAATCCTGCTCCAAATTATAGAACCCTATATATCACAGAGCTCAGCTCCTCTCCTCTATCATATAACCCTATATATCACAGAGCTCAGCTCCTCTCCTCTATCATATAACCCTATATATCACAGAGCTCATCTCCTCTCCTCTATCATATAACCCTATATATCACAGAGCTCAGCTTTCCTCCCTCTATCATATAACCCTATATATCACAGAGCTCAGCTTCCCTCCCTCTATCATATAACCCTATATATCACAGAGCTCAGCTTCTCTCCCTCTATCATATAACTCTATATATCACAGAGCTCAGCTCCCCTCCCTCTATCATATAACCCTATAAACCACAGAGCTCAGCCTTCTCTCCCTCTATCATATAACCCTAATATACAGAGCTCAGCTTCTCTCCTCTATCATATAACCCTATATATCACAGAGCTCAGCTCCTCTCCCCATCATACAACCCTATATATCACAGAGCTCAGCTTCTCTCCTCTATCATATAACACTATATATCACAGAGCTCAGCGTCTCTCCATCGATTACATCCTGCTGTCATATAGGGCAGCTTAAACCACTACGTGACTTGTCCACGCTAAGGAGGATCCGTGGTCGTTCCTGGCTTGTCTGTATTAGTAAATACACGCATTTCCATGAAACAATTCTGCAGCATCTTTCCTTAAATCCTCATATTGTTCTGTCCCGTCAGCTGGGTGCTACCAACTGTGGGGGTGTCTCCATACAGTCTGACATTGTTGAATGAGTGCAAAACTAAAATGCTAAAATACAGCTGACTGATTCAGTAATACATTTCTAGAAGGAATAACAGAAGAACAGGACAATACAGAGATTTACTGGAACAGACATATTAGGAGAGGTCACAGGTTATCTTCAAAGAGCTTGTCCTTAAAAAAACTAAAGAACAGCACCGCACATATCCACAGGTCGCGAGCGGTATTGCAGCTCAATTTCTGCCTTTTCGCACCCAAAACAGCATCAAAAAAGCCTTCAAAACGCTCCCAGTTCATTTTCAATGATTCCTTTGCAAAACAGCTTTGTAGTTCACACACAACAAGGTATTTTCCGCACTTCTTTAGATGCCGTTTTAGGCACTGAAAACGAAGCATCAGGTCAATTCTTATTTCAACACTGAAAATCCCTACTGGATCATTGCAGAGCTTCAAATCTAGACCAAAACCTTGTCGCGGTTATTGCTGCTTTCTTTCCCCCTGGCTATTAATTTGTAGCGGTGTTGCAGATAGAAAACAGTGTTGGAAAAATGATCAAAACCTCGTCTGTAAAGTGCTGCATTGAGGCGCTTTTCAGACGAGGTTTTCTCTGCCGATTTGGATGCTGAAAATTCAGTGTCCAAATCAGCCGTGTGAACAAACCCTAAGGCTATGTTCACACGGCTTAACTGCGGGACGTAATTACGTCGTGTGGCCGGCACCTCGCCGGCCCATAGACTTGCATTACCAGTAGCGCGTATACACCGCTGGTAATTCACATGTTACTTATCTCCCCGCGCGGCGGATTCGCCGAGCGGGGAGAGAGACGTAATCCATAGTTCTCTATGAAACTGTGGGTTACCGTAAATGAATGGGACGTTTTCAGCCCGTAATTGGGGCACTCCCGCGCTAATTACGGACCGAATTACGGCCCATTTTAAGCCGTGTGAACATGGCCTAAGGGCATGTCCCCACGGCACGGGTTTTCAGCCGGTTTTTCAGGCGGTTTGCCGTTTTGCAGACCGTCTGAAAGACCGGCCGCAAACGAGCACAACGGGCTCCTATGGAAAACCACTGCACGGGTTTCCGCCCTGCGGTTTTTCCGCCGCAAGACATTCAACAAGCACAATCTTCTGTCCGGTTTTCGGACGGAATCTGTGCTTGTGAATGTGAAGGGTGAGGACTCATCGTGGAGAAAAGCCGCCCCCCCTTCCCCTCCCCCCGCGGGCCAGGGGGGCGGCCGCAAAACAGGACCGGTATTTGTCCTCTGCAGTGGGAACGCACCCTAAGGTTACGTCCGCAGGCATGGTTTTTTCGTTGGATTTTCAGATGTTTGCAGACTTGGAAACTGCATAAAAAAAGACAAGCAACCGTCCCCATAGACTTTCAAAGAAAATCCGCCCAGTAGTCTACTCTGAACGGTTTTCAGCTGTATTTTCGGGCGGAAGGTGTGCCAGTCAATGGTTAAGGGGACGGGCAAATCTGTGAACTGCGGATAGAAGCCTCCACCAAAACCACTGAAAAGGCGATTCTTAATCAGAATCCGACCGGTATTTTGTCACTGCCATGTGGCCGTAGCCTAAGGCTATGTTCACACGGCTTATTTCGGGCGTATTTACGGACGTATTACGCCCGCAAATACGCCCAAAATAGGTTTCAAATACGTGTAAACAAAGTGTGGCGCGTATTTCGCGTCGTAAATACATTCCCCATTCTTTACTATGGGGATTTACGTTGCGAAATACCCCTCAATAAGTGACAGGGGACTTAAATTTTTTTACGATCGCTTTTACAGAGTATTACGCCCGCAAATACGTCGCGAAAATACCCTCGTGTGAACAACGAGGCGTATTTTACTTTTGGAATCAATGCTAATCTAATTGTTCATTATTTGACACGTATTTCAGGACGTATTTGCGGATGTAAATACGTCCGTATATACGTCCCGAAACAAGCCGTGTGAACATAGCCTAAGGGTTCCAAAAAAGGCTCAATGTGCGTGGCTTAGGCAGTGACGGGACCGCTGGCTTTGTGCATTAGAGTCAGATCATGTCCACACTGACCATCCTCATGACCAACATGAACCCGATCTTGTGCTAAGCAGCTGGATCTGCGTGTGATAAGCGAGCCCTACAGTAGACAGCTGCACTCCATAATAGTCTCATCAATTAATAGCTGATGCCATTGTCTATAGATTGATTTTGGCTTGTGCCCGATTGTGGCCGGATCACTGATCTCATTGACAGCTGCCTTATGCAGGTGGCAGGCATAGACGTTAGCCTCAGTGAACGCAGCACTGCGGGTAATCTGCTCCTCAATCTGTATGGACATGCCCGAAGAGAGAAGCCAATACTTTTGCATCATTAAAAACATAGGTAGGCGCAACGTAATTAAAGACAAAACCTGATCTAGATTTAATCCTATGATAATCGAGCTTCTAGGCCTTATGGGAATGCACAAAACGCTCCAAAAAGGCTTCTTTTTAATATCTCTTTAAATCCCCGGCCTCCCCGTTGCCCGTAACGTCTATTCGCTGACATACACTGCAGCATCAACTTCCCACAGCTCCAACTCTGCAATGTGCCCAGAATCTAATAAGTCACTGCAGTGCTGGAGCCCCGTAATTTAAAGTAAGAAAAAGCCTGAGGAAAAAACGCAAATGAACAGGTGTTAGCGGCTCGAAGCCCAGCACTGAACGGGTTAGAAGAACACCATTAGAGTGTCAGACTTTGGTAGGTTAAAGGCATCTGCAAAAATGCACACGAAAAACGCAGAGTTGACAAAGTCACAAGATCAAGGGATACCGAAAAGAAGTTTTCAACCAACGAAACATTTAAAAGGAAACACAACCATTAAACCCATTTCCAAAATTCAGAACGATCGCCGAGTTCAAGAGGCTTTAGGCAGCCCACGCAAGGTTTTCAGCCGTTGCGGTTTTTCAGACGCCTAAAAACATCCGAAAATGAGACATTGGGGCTTATGGAAAACCCGTGCAGCAGTCCCCTCTGCACAGTTTGCCTCGCCGGTCCGCGGCAAAAAATTGTAGAAGCCAATTTCCGTCCTTTCAGACGGAGATTGCTTTCATGGGAGGGGGGAGGCTCTTCTCGCTCATCGCGAGAAAACGCTTCCCCCCCCCGCCCCCTCCGCGGCGTTGGGACGGCGCAAAACAACAAATACTGCCGGCAAACCGCGTATTTGTCCACTGCCGTGTGATGGCCTTAACGTTTTACCTTCTTGACCTTTCTGAGCATCTCTAAACAAACTAGACCGAACCTTGACCAAATAATTGCGCCGGAGCATTGTAATTGTGCGATGCAAAAATAAGGCCTCTTAACCCCGTAAAAGTTGTCCTAAGTCAGACGGACCCAAACCCAGACCTTTGGTGGCTAATGACCTTTCCAGGAGGTCTTCTCCAGCACCACCTTCTCCCACCTCGTTGGTTGGAAAGCCCTAATTCCAGTGCATCTGTAGTCCGTAGTCTGAGCCACTCTCTGTCACAGCATATAACTGTGGTTGGAAAATTTTCATGAGCCAGACATATGAAACCCAACATTTTGGATTTTTTGTTCTATATATGAAAATTCATGAACCACAGATAATAGGAATTACGCTACAGCAACTTTATACTTCAAACAGAAGATGACCAAGTAGGTGTTAAAGGCCAACCCAGCCCGCGACCGAATAGGCGTTAAAGGGTCAACCCTGCCTGCGACCAAGTAGGCTCACCAAAGTACACAGAAGTAAATCAGATTAACAATGGAGAATGTCAAACATTATGACAAATAGTACAAAATGATGCCAACACCTAACGTTAATAACTTGAAGACGACTCTTTGCATTTTAGGGTATGTTCACACGGAGTAATTGCGGTGCAATATTCCGGGTGTTTTGGGAGTCACGCGGCGTGGGGGGGTGGGCAGCCTGCTGACCACAATGACATTAATTACTCACGGCACGTAATCGCCGCAAATAAATGCCATGTCACGTATCTCCCCACGCGTACAATACAATAGTACTGTATGCAAGGGGGGACGAGGCATAATCCATAGTTCTCTATGGGAGCTATGAATCACCGTAATTGCGGCGCGCATCTCGCCGCGTATTAAGCGCAAATATGCAGTGAAATGCACGCCGCAATTATGCCGTGTGAACATAGCCTTAGTGTATCTAGTCATAGTTTTACAATCTCAACAGTCTAAGGCACAGGACTCCATTTAAATTTAAACCACCATATTCTTAGTGTTATGTTCTTGCAGAATATTTTCTGGGTAAAGCGGAGAGCAGAACCCAGAGAGAAAAGTAACATGTCTGCAAAAAGTATTAAGAAGAATGGATACAATATGGCTGAATGATACCCACATATCCAGTCGCTCAGCTCTCTGCTTCAGCAGAAGACCCGACTTGTGTTTGAGAGGCCGTGCGTTTGTCACACCTAACGCTACCGCCCACGATTCTGCAAACCCCTCGCCCCAACCCCGACCAAACGCCCATGTTTGCAGATTATGAAGAGGCCTCTTACCACCGTCTACAGCTCCAGATTACAGGTTTCTAAAACTTGGTCAAGTCTTGACGCAATGGAAAGGGGGGAAAAAAAAAAAAAAAAACACAAGGAATCCAAACTTTTGCAACAACCATTCAATCGCCTCGCTCCAGTCAGGAATTTTATTTTTTACTATGCCAGGCGGGCCGAGGCACAGGCAGGAAGACTTTCACATGAGGTCAGGTCTGTCTGCCATAACACATCCTCTCTACTAGGAACCAAAACCTCGCTCTGCTAACCACAGAAATAGTTTTGCGATGAGTGAATGCCTAACCGTTTTATCATAGCAGATATCTCTAATCTGGCCCACGTTATTTTCGGGGAAGACCCAACAGGTTAAATGACCCCTTAAGGACACGATCCATGATAACGATACGACTTTCACCAGGAGATGTGAAGCACCTCCATTCTTGTGGTCATGGCCCATGGTAAAAAAAAAAAAAAAAAAAAAATGCTAGAAGCAGAAGACATGTTATTTTCAGTAGAATCATGGAGGGCTTAGGCCCGGGGCGCAAATTCATTTCTAACGAGGGTCACATCAGCATATTGGTAGCCCTCAAAAGCTCATTGTAAATGTTAGGGCATGTTCACACGGTGTAATTGCAGGCTGTACCGCAATACACCGGAAGTACGGCCCAAAATAACAGTAAAATCAAAAACACCCGAGGGGGGCCGCCCCGGGGCGTTTAAAGTGAAAACCCCCCCTTGCCAGCAATACTTTAAAAAAAACAGCAGGCTATAGCAGCACCACAGCAACCGGCGGGGAAAATCCCCCTTACACTGATTACACTACCACATTGTCAGTGGGTGAACGGCTGCAAAATGGTTCATAACTTCTGACTGTTCACGTGGCCGTCCCTTTAGGTGTTTGGGAAAAACCCCCAAAATATCACAGGTCTTTTTACACAGGGCAAAACTACGTGAGCGATTCCAAATTTGTCTGAAAATAAAGGGGGTAGTTCACACAAAATTTTGCCGCACAACTTGTGTGCTGGGAAAGCAGTGCCCCTTTTACTTTGGTTTTCTCCAGGCGCACAATACGTTTACGTAGCACTCAATGAATGCTATGATTTTAGCGTATTTGTGGGGCATACGTCGGGCACATTACAGCGCAAATATGCACGAAAGCACACCCTGCAAATACACCATGTGAACATACCCTAAGAGGCCCTTTAGTCTTGTTTGTCCATAAAAGCATGCAATGACTAATTCTGGGTGATTTAGGGGCGGGGGGGTGGGGGGTTTTATAATGGCCCGAAAAACAATTTCGCCAAAAAGCAAAAATTAGGTTAAGGGTTGGTTCACATCTATGTTGACGGTTCTGTTCTGAACCTCTTTAGCAGATTCTGTCGAAAATGATAGAAAAATATAGTGCAGTATTCTGACACCCCTGTGGAAACCTTAAAGGACCCTGTTGTAGTCACTGGGGTTTAGGGGGCCATCGGCCCCTTTCTAAATGGGGTTTAGTCACACCTCTTAAGGGGTTTTCCCGGGCGAACCGCCAACGCAGATGTGACCCAAGCCTTAAAGGGGTTTCACTACATTGATTCGTCCTGTTCTCTTGGTTTCATTTTGCATTCAGGGGTGTGTTTACTGGCTTCTACTAGATTGCAGTAGAAGCCAGGTCTGTAGCTATAGCCAGGGCTGGGGTCGGGAAGGCGAAGTCCCAAATCCACCCTCAATTTCCCAAACCCCCGCTCCTGACTCCCCTCACTCTCCTGTTTAATGATAACTTTACTGTAGTAAAATGGAACATCGGGTGTTTAAACCTTTGAACAAAATCAAGTATTAGGTAGAACAGACCTGAAAGCAAAAGGGTAACAAGGGGTGGGTAAGAGTTGAAGAAAAAGCGTATTGTATCCAGTCCATCCTCACCAACATTGGAATGGTGGGAGAAGAACCGGGATCAATTTTGGTTTAAAAGTGCTTGAAGGATCCAGAGCCCAGAAGGATTCAGGGAGTATTGAAAACCAAAGGTGGATTTCCCAAATATAACAAAATAATATAAATTAAAACTTTTGATTTTTTTGAGCAAACTATAACTAACAAAATAAATTTTGGAAATCAAAAATTGTATAAGATTTTGTGACTGTATTAAATTACAGACCCTTGTACAAAATGTATGGATGGAGAAATGGGGCCAAAGTACAATTCAAACCCTTGTTACCCCTTTTTCTTTCAGTGAAAAATATTTTATTTTGGGAATGACTTTTTAAAAACCAAAAAAAATTGTAAATAAAAAAAAACACTCAGGAACATTTGTGGAGTCTCGAAATTTTTTCTGAGAAATATACCCCCCATCAGACCGCAACAGACCTCACATCTGACTCTTATTTCCCGGCTAAGAAAGGGGGTCTCTACACTAACTTTTGGGTTTTGGGGGAAAGCGGTGACCACTGGGGCAACATCTCTAACAATGTCAGGGTATAAAGGAATTGCCTCAGCCACAGTCAGTTTTGATGAATGGTTGAACTCTTCTACTTCTTTGAAAGCAGGTGAAACATTTTGCTGAAATCTGTTTGCCATGGGAGCGGAATCTTTTTCCCTGGGGCAGCGCTTTGCCTGCTCCATGTCATCAGTTACACTCCTCATGTGATGAGGCTGAACATATGGGAGCAGGAGCACTGGCTGGACACAATTCCTCCTGCTCTTTGCATCGAACTAACTGGACCAACTTATTATATATTTTGGGAGTCGGAGTCGGTCCCTTTTATGACGACTCCAACTCCTGCAAAATAGCCACCGACTCCACAGCCCTGGCTATAGCAACCAGCACTGGCAGCCTATCAGAGAGATTGAACAGGTCTGTAGCTATAGCGACCTGAGGAGCTGATGCAGCCCATACAAGAGGAGATATCTCAGAATAGGTAGGACACTGCTAATGGACATATATTGCAAAGTGACTTGTTTTTACAAGATCTTTA
The DNA here is from genome assembly GCA_025379985.1 of Phyllomedusa bahiana. Lineage (NCBI taxonomy): Eukaryota > Metazoa > Chordata > Amphibia > Anura > Hylidae > Phyllomedusa > Phyllomedusa bahiana. Next base: position 46,940 of record JAODAL010009764.1, on the reverse strand, counting down.
ACATAAAAAGCAATCCTTGTAGTGAGACAACCTCTTTTAATGTCAAATTTAGAACCCGTCGCTTGAGGTGGTAGTAGGGGTTAAGAAATTATTAGATTTATATAGATAGCTCAGGTCAGGTGGGATGTACTACAAAAAGTGGTGAGCAACTGTGGGATCAGATAAATAAATCCAAGGTCACAGCACTGGACATAGTCCGTGTAGCCTCCAGTACCAATACACACAACATGGCTGCCATGGTAAAGCCAGTGTGTCGCTTGTTTTATCATTTACACCTTACAAACGATGTATTTTGAAGCAAATCTCACATTTGCATAGGGTCATATACAATAGACTTAAATGGTCTTTTTTTCCCCTTCCTCCACCACCTTTGGCTTACTTCCATAGGTCACAGTGATGTACAGTCCCTTCTGACATAACATCCAACGACTGTGGATGACATGGTCACCTAACTAATTCCCACTCAGAAAAGAGGTGGACGTAGGGGATAAACTTTTGACAGGAAGTATGTAAGTTTTTTTGGTCCTTTTATACCCCTCTACATGACTATCTATACAGCTTAGGCATCTTTTACATTAACTGTGAGTAAGCAACTGACACTCAATCATCCACCGATCAGGAACAGTAAGATAAGCAGCTGCCAGATGACTCTGGCACCACTTATCTGGAGGAAAATAACATTAGGACTGGAGAGGGAAAAAAAAATAAAAAAAAAATAAAAAAATAAAACTTGAACCCGTCCAATACTTTTTTCCCCTGATGTCAAGATGTCCCAAGGTGCAGAAGACTGCGGGGGAATCCCATCCGTAGAGAGGAGCTTGTTGTGTCATGCTGATGTCCATTCTCCGGTCTATTAATAGCACATAGTAAGTGGTGCAGAGCAGATCAGCAGCAGGGAAAGGATTCTCTGCTCCTTCCCCCTCTATTAGTGTTGTGCTTTGGATTCAGGGTCCCGACCCAACCAACTGTCCGGCTGTGGGGAAATCGGCATCCTTTTATCCGAGTGGCAGGATTTTGACTGGTTTCCCAATTTTCCCATAGGCCACCAATTGGTTGCCCAAAATTTGGATTGGGCAGAATCGTCCCAACCTGGATCATAAATGTGCACTGCTAATTAGGCTTGCAGCTATGAACTCAAAAATTCTAATCGTCCATGAAACTTTTACAATATTTTCGCTGCCATCAGACTTTTTTTTTTTTTTTTTACCCCATAGGGAACTTCGTACTGCAAATTGTTATTTTTTGGGGAAAACGCTGCAACCTTAACACATCAAACTAATAAAGTGAGTAGGGCAATTTCTATACATGCAATTTCAGTGTGTCAGTGTGAATATGGACACCATGTATATCCCCAGAGAGAAGCACATTATTAGAGCTGGTTTGGCTGTGATGGAATTTTTGAAATTCCAACTAAAACTCTTCGACAACTTGCATTGCAGTGTAAAAAGAGTGGACTGGCTCCACCAGATCACACGACTCCGTAGGATAATGTTTTCAATTTTCCAATATGCAGCATAGCAATTATATTCCACAAAAGGTCAAAAGATGTTCCCCATGAATTTACCCTTTGCAGTAACAAACTCCACAGCAAAAAATACTTGCCAAATTCTGCAACATATTCACATCCTATCACAAAAAATCTATAGTGAAAATCCACTGTAGTTATCCACAAGAATAAGGCCTTGTCCCCATGGCACTGTTTTTCAGCCGATTCTCGGTTTTGAAAACCGGCTGACAAACTTTTACACGGACATTAATGGAAAATCCGTGCGGCGGATTTTCCGCCCACGGTTTTTCAGACCGCCGGTGCTCCGAAAAACATGGAACATGTTCATTCTTCCACCCGATTTTCGGACAGAATATAAACATGTCTATGTGAAGGGGGAGGGCTTTTCTCCGCTAACCGCGGAGAAAAGCCGCCCCCCTCTGCGGCCGTGTGCACGGCACAAAAACAGTAGAAATACCGGTTGGATAAACCGACCGGTATTTGTCCTGTGCCGTGTAAACGGCTCTAAGGTCCGGTTCACACGGCTTATTCAAGCCGTAACTGCAGGACGGATTTCGCCCGCAATTACGGCTTGAATAAGGAGCGGGACAGGGGCGCAGCTCCCCGGCCCCATAGACATCCATTATCCATGGCGCGTATCCTGCCGGGATAATGTGCATGTCACTTTGTCCCCGCCCGGCAGATTCGCCGAGTGGGAAGGAGAGACGGAATCCATAGTTCTCTATGAGAACTGTGGATTACCGTCATGGCTGGGACGGATTCCAGCCGTATTGCAGCGCAGTACGGTGCACAATACGGCTGCAATGCGTGCCCAAAATAAGCCGTGTGAACAGCCCCTAGGCCTGCTGCATGACAGATAATCCGCAACCCACTCTCCTCTTGACTTTTTTCCACAACATCTTTATGGGATTAAAAAAAAAAACCACGAACAGAAAAATCCACACTGTAAAATTCAATTTTTTTTTTTTTACAACCGCCATCATTTTTTTCTATTGCGCTCATATACCCAAGACCAGTGGTGACATAATTTCTGCAACAAATCTGATGCACACGATAAAAAGTTTGCTGAAAAAATCCAACATCTTTACCCATAAGGCTCGGTCTACACAGCAACTTGAAAATGCAGCCCAAAATCCGACTGCATTTTCAAATAGCCGGACTGCGCCGCTCTGCCAGGTTTTTTTTCAAAAGAACAGCGGTCCGATTTCATATTCCCAGAGGCCCAGTACATTAAGGCCTCATTCACTCGTCTTATTTCGCCGCGGATTTGCCGACGGATTGACGATCGTCAATCCGTCGGCAAATCAGTCAGAAATAAGTCACAGCCCATTTTCTATTGATGTCAATAAAAAATACGGCTCGTCATTCACACGACGCGTATTTCCGTGCCGGATTGCCGCCGCGGATTGACGACGGCAATCCGGACGGAAAAACAATGGGCATGTCAATTATTTACGGACGGATTCACCACCTTCAATGATTGGAGATGGTGAATTCGTCGGGAAATCAGTTCCAAATACGTGCCACACTTAGTGACACTTATTTGCAACTGATTTTCACCTGATTTCAGAACGTATTTACGATCGGCAATCCGAGGTAAATAGGTTCTGAAATAAGCCGTGTGAACATAGCCTAAGGCTGCGGGAATCAGATGGCGGTCTGTAAATATACACGTTCTATATTCCGCCTGATGGTTTTCAGTTTGGGAAAACCTCAGTAAAGAATCAGTGTAGACCACACCATGGATTTTCTATTGAGGGCCGCACCGCGTACGGTTAGTTTTTCAGCAGATTCAAAATACTGGATCCGCGAAAAAACTGTCCGACATCCTGTGCTGCGTAGACCTAGCCTAATAATAAGCATAATGTCTACTACAAAATCTGCAACACTCTCCTCTGTGTGGTTTTCCCCCACAACATCTGGATAGGATTTTAAATAAAAATACTATATGTATATGAATTATACTGAAAGTTGTTAGGGATTTCTTAGACGCAGCTTCATTTTTTATTGTCTTCGTTTTTTTCTAGAAACGGCTCAATGCCAACTAATATGGCCAAGTGGGTTGTCACCGAGATATCCGAAGACCTAAATTTTACCTCTACCTACCGCCCTTTACACACATCTTTCCATTTTGGCAGCAGATTTTTTTTTTTATGGAGTAGAGACAACATGGGTGCTTACCCAATTTTAAGACTTTTTTTTTTTTTTTTTTTTTTTTTTTTTATTATGTTCCGATACCTAAAATCGTAGGATTAAAAGAAATTGATAGGAAAAAAAAAGTTACATAATTTGCAAAGCGCTTAGTATTTTCAAACACTGTTTTAATACATAACCTCCAAAATACAGATGCGGATTCACTCTACCTTCCCTAACCACGGCATAAGGCTAGGTTCACACAGCTTATTTGCGGGGCGTAATTACGCCCCGCAATTACGCCGTGTGGACGGGGTCGGGAGAGTGAGCGGGGGGGCCGCCACCTCGCCGGCCCATAGACTATCATTACTAGAGGCGCGTATACGCCGCTGGTAATTTACATGTCACTTATCTCCCCGCCCGGCGGATTTGTGAGCAGGGAGAGGAGACGTAATCCATAGTTCTCTATGAAAACTGTGGATTACCGTAATTATTGGGCCGTATTCCAGCCGTCCTCTGCGCACTACGGCGCGTAATTACGGACTGAAATACGTCCAATTTTAAGCCGTGTGAACATAGCCTAACACAGATTTGTTTTCTGGAAGTCAAGGATAGTTAGTTGCAAGTTCGCAAAAATTATTAAATAAAAAATGCTATATATATATATACATATATATATATATATATATATACATACATACACACACACACTTTTTTTTTCCAAGGAAAAGGGGGTCACTGAATAAAACAAAAACATTGATACGTTTAGGGCTGAAACACTAAGTAGACCCGGTTCACACGGCTTATTGCCGGCATAATTGCGGGGACGGATTTCGCCCCGCAATTACGACGGCATGCCGTGCAGCGGGGCGGGACGGGGAGCCGGCAGCTCGCCGGCCCCATAGACAGTCATTATCTACGGCGCGTACGCGGGGAAAAGAGACTCCATAGCTCTCTATGAGAACTGTTTATTACCGTAATGACAGACGGATTAGAGCCGTACTGCAGCGCAAATCCGGCGCGCAGTACAGCTCCAATCCGCGCCCAAATAAGCCGTGCGAACATGGCCTTAGAGCTTGTCCCCACACCACTGTCTTTTTGTCGTTTTTTCAGACTGTCTGAAAACTGACAAGCAACGCTCCCCCACAGACTTCAACAGAAAATTCGTGCTGCAGTCCCCACTGCACGGATTTTGCGCCGGACCCATTTTGACACTGCCGGCGGTTTTGAAAAGAAAAAAAAAAAACAAAAAAAAAATTAAACCATGTTCTACAATCCCCCGGAAGGCCGGGTTCACACGGCTTATTCAGGGCGGATTTGTGAGCCGGATTGCGCTCGCAAATCCGGCGTGAATAAGGGGCGGGATGGGGGCGGGGCCGGAGCGCGGCGGGGGCGCCGCTCCCCGGCCCCATAGACTGTTATTATCTACGGCGCGTATTGCACCTGGATAATGTGCATGTCACTTTCTCCCCCCGCGGCGGATTCGCCGAGCGGGGAGGAGCGACGGAATCCACTGTTCTCTGTGAGAGCTGTGGATTACCGTAATTACTCCGACGGATTGGCACCGTACTGCAGCGCAAATCCGGCGCGCAGTACGGCGCCAATCCGCGGCAAAATAAGCCGTGTGAACGAGGGCTAAAACGACGGATTATAGTACTGTTCTATTGAAAGGGGCGTCTGAAAGTCAACAAACAAGGAAAATATAAATAAAAAGGGTGACAAAAATCCCCCCAGGCTACAGTGCAAAATATTGGTCGGATTTTAATTACAATCTGACCAGTATTTTTCCCTCTGCTGTGTAGACAAAGCTTTAAGGGGACATGTATGAAAACTGTCTTGGTCTAAGACTTTCTTTATTGCCCATAGCAACCAATCAGAGCTCATAGCAACCAATCAGAGCGCCTCTTTCATTTTTTCATAGCACTGTATGGAATGAAAAGGGACCTCTGATTGGTTGCTATTGGCAATAAAGAAAGTCTTAGGCCTCAAAAAAAACAAACACAAGAACTGTTTCGTGCAGTTTTTGTGCGATTTTTCTTCTGTCAAACTAAAATTAGGGACACGTCACATTTATGGCCTTCACACCAGGATGTCTTCACTAACTGGATGCCCCTGACTGATACCAAATAGTGGCAAGCATCACCTTTAGGCTCCCATTGCAAAAAAAAACATTTTTTACTGGGTGCTATTGTATAAAATAGCCTAGGTTCCTGCGCATTACACACGCCCGGCCTCCGTTGAGCCAGTGAACACTATGAGCAGGCGTAGCGTGTATGTCGTGTTTTTCCCGCTGTACATGGTAAACATACATAACAGACATGGTACGTCCTAGCCTAATGTGTACAAGTACGAGGGGGGGGGGGGGAGGGGTTTACATGTATTTTTTTCTGTTTTTCTCCCCATCACAAATCATGTGATATGTAAAGTGAATAAAAACACACACACAAAAAAAAAAACTTACCCAAGCACATTTTTCTGCATAACCCCGCCGCAGCAAAAAAAAAAAAACCAAAACACTAGGTTTTTTTATATGCTGGTAAAAACGCTGCGTGTTTTTTTTTTACCACCATAAAGGGGCTCTCTAGTTACAATATCCATATGTGCACATTATATCCTGATCCTAAGGACCTAAACCGTGACAAGTCCAAGGCCGGGATTCCCACAGCTCAGCACTTGGCAAACAAAAGCCATCAGGAAACACTTGACTACAACAGCCGCCCCCCCCCCCCTCTAGCATCTTTGAAGTAAAGTAATCAGGTGGAGCAGCATGTATTACAGCAAACCCTGACTGCACTTCCTACACACAACTCCACTCACATCTCATTCATCCATCAATGGAGGGGGAACCAAACTATAACCCTAGCGCCTCCCTGCAAGAGCCCAACTGCTGATCCCACAGGTCAAGGAGGGAGGGGTGGCTGCTCAGATTCAGGGAACCAATGTGATTTATATGAGATTAGGAGGGGGGGGACATGCAACTAGAGAAACAAGTTACAAGATGCTACTGCTGAAAACTTTTCTCCAGCACCTTGTGTTGTTTGCCAAGTACTGATACATGATTATAGTGGTGAAGGGGCCGCAGGTTATTATTAGGAATGACGACAAAGCGGGAGGAGGGTGCAATCAAATGAAACGGGGGTTAGATCACGTGTAGGTCATTCAATAATAGTCACAGCCAAAGCGTCTGATGCAACATCTAAAATTGCTATTAAACTATTTACAAGATTGAAGTCAATTTTTTATTTTTTTTATTTTAAAGCGCCATTCACCCCTTAGTGCATTTAAACATAATTGTAAGTCCAAAAAGAGAGTATGGAGCGGGCTTACTTACACAGTGGGTGCCAGCTATCAGTCAGTACCTGCGGCTCTGATCCCGGCCATTTAACCATCTAAAGGCGGCAGTAAGCGCAATCGCGGCATCTAAATAATTCAAATTAGTCCGTTCCTGCCCCCGAGTGGTCCTCCCATAACGAGTTTGTAGGGTGCCACTTGGCTGAATTCATCCATATCTGTGATAATTGGACTTCTATTACACCCTGCTATGATACGCCTATATACTGCAATATATAGTACAAGTGATCACATGTTCATGTCCCCTACAGGGTACTAAATGTTACTTTAAAAAAAAAACATTTACAAAATGTAAAATATTAAAAATTTATAGTACAAGTCATCACATGTTCATGTCCCCTACAGGGGACTAAATGTTACTATAAAAAAAACATTTACAAAATGTAAAATATTAAAAATTTAAAAAGACCCTTTTCCCCCATTTATGAAAAAAAAACAACTAAACAATTGGTAATGTCACATCCACAAAAGTCTAATCTAAACCCCATTCACCTACCGTCTTCGCCCCCGTTTGTGGTATCTGTCGGGGAACCATCATAATTCATCCTGTCGGATAGCGCAGTGAGGCCGTAACAGGTCCATTGACTTTGGTAGGGCAAGCAAAGTCCTGGTTGAACTATGTTTACCCTATGTATGGTTGCTGCGCTGGACAAAAAAATGTGGTCAACCAATTACAGGCATCCTCAAACTGCGGCCCTCCAGCTGTTGGGAAACTACAACCCCCATCATGCATTTATATAATCTATACCAGTGGGCATGATGGGCGTTGTAGTTTCCCCAACACCAGGAGGGCCGCATTTTGAGGATGCCTGAATTAGGACTATGTCTGCCCAATTGAATTCAGGTGCCCCCTCATGGTATCAGTCGTGATATATTTTAACAGCATCCTGACGAATACCATGAATGGAGGCCAAAGACTGTATGTGAATGGGGCTTAACACGTTATCTGGCTATCTACCTCATAGGGTGACTGTGCTAATAATATTGTACCCAATGCCAGACTTCCTTTTTTCTGTCATCCCACCTACCAGAAAAAAAAGCAAAAAAGTATCAAAAACTCACAAACACTCCAAATTGTTACCAAAAAAAACAACACCTCACCCCGCAAAAAATTTACCATCCCCAAGCACTAAAACAAAACCCAAAAAAAAAAAAAAAAAAAGTTGTTGGTCCCAGAAAATGTAAACTTTTTACGTTTTTTATTGCTTTATAAGTAGCAAAACAATAAGAAAACTATATAAATTTGGTATCAATAGAATCTTACCACCTCGCAGAAAAAAGCTAAGGTCATTTATTTTGTCTGATAAACTCACATAAAGACAAAAAAAAAAAAACCATGAAATTACATTTTCCTAAAAAAAACCTTCCCCCCAAACAGAGTTTTTTTTGGCTCCCCAATACATTATATGATCCATTAAATGGTACCTGTCCTGTAAAATACAAGCCCTCATTCGGCTATGGAGACGGGAAAAAATAGAAGGCGGGGAGAAAAACGTCAAAAAACAGGTCCTGAAGGGGTTAAGTCCAGGGGTCTAAATACATAGCCGAATGAGCAAAACAAATCCAATAGAAACTCTAAATAACCAACAGACTGCTGCAGAAGGAGGAAGGAAAGATAGTAAAGCCCTGACAGCCAATGTTTACCATCTTCAGGATTTCGCACCATTAGGTCGGGTTCACAACTGTGGCAAAAGTTCTGTTCTGAGCCCCCGATGCAGATTCTAGCAATAATTCCCCCCAAAAAATTTAGCTTTTTATTAAAATATAGGCAAATATGAAGGAAACCTGTCAGGCCTTATGGTAGTCAATGGAGTCCGTCAGGCGCCATTGCTGCCCATCATTTAACCGATCCAGAGGGAACGTCAGATGCAGGTGTGACCCAAATCTAAGGCTGGGTACATATTACAACTCTGGCTTCTGTTTAACGTACACGCCAGACCATAAACATTAAACGGGTGCAGAGTAGTGGCATCCGTCACCCATAGGGTCCCATTCTAAAAATACTTTTCAGGCTTTTTTTTTTTTTTTTTAAATGCCGTTGGGACAGAATAGCGAATACTTCTGCGCCATTCGATACATTTTTCTTTTTAGTCCTCCGCCGGGCCATTTAAGCCTATGGATACGTTTATCTCCTGCCATACACACTAGGATATCAACATGGTGTGCACCTTTTACAGAGTTTGGTGTTGTATTGTGACCATATCTGAATCTGCCGTGGTTCTACTGGACCAAAGTTATTTCACCCTAGCACCGTTTAGCGATCTAAGGCATGGCGGACGTAATATTGAAGCAAAAATGTGTCTATGTGGAACGAGTCCTAGTGATGCCGCATTTCAGACATAAGTCATTATATGTTTAGTCAGGATTGCTGTAATTTAATTTCATGGCCCCCCACCCCTTAGGGTGCTTTCACACGGTGCGTTTTTCAGTGCGTTTTTTGATGCGTTTTTCAGTGCGTTTTTGTGCAGGAACGCACGAATTAATGCTATACATTGCTGCACAAAAATCGCGGTAATCATCGCGATTTTACAGCGATTTTTGCCGCGATTTTCGTGTAGCAATGTACAGCATTAATTCGTGCGTTCCTGCACAAAAACGCACTGAAAAACGCATCAAAAACGCACTGTGTGAAAGCACCCTTACCAATTCCTATCTTGCAGCATATGGGCTGGCCCCTTTGTTTTTTTAACATATCTTCAGGAGTAATGCCCCGATAGCACTCCTGCCTGGATCTACTGCGCCAAAGTTAAATCACCCCAGTAACTTTAAGGCCATGTTCACACGGCACGGGTTTTCAGCCGGTATTTGTCCACTGCCGTGTAAACGGCCCCTTTTTGTCCCGGTTTTCCCAGCGGTTTTTGGACTGTTTTTCAACCTCCAGAAACACACCCACTATAGGTGGGATTATTCTTCACTTTTTTTTTTTGCAAAAACCGAAAACCTCCGGCTACATTTTGAGCGGTTTATATTGACTCCAATGTTAATTTTCTGTCTAGAAACCGGTCGGAAGATTGTGCTTTTTCAATGTTTTGCGGTCCGCCGGCGGTCTGAAGAGCCGCCCGGCGGAAAAAACGTTCAGTGGGGACTGCATGGCGGTTTTTCAATTGAAGTCTATGGGAGAGAGTTTGTTGCAGGTTTTCCGACTGTTCCTAAAACCGCAAATCGTCGGAAAAACCGTCCAAAAACCCTTGCCGTGGGGACATGCCCTAAGTGACGCCAAGATGTTGTGGACATTATACTAAAGCAAAAACGCGTCTACATGAAACAGGCCCCGACACCCATGACCTATTTTGCACCATACAACTGGGCCCCTGTTTTATAACATGTGGTCAGGGCCCCTGACAGGAGTACAGCCAGCCCCTGCCTGGATCTGCTGCTGCCAAAGTCAGATCATGCAAGCGCCTTTTAGCGACCTAATATCGAATCACGTTGTTTCGGACGTAACACTGAAGCAAAACCGCGTCTACGTAAAACGGGTCTTAGTGACGCCGCATTTTAGGCATAAGCCCTTATATCCTTAGTCAAGTCTGTTCTAAGTCATTTCAGGGACCCCCACCCATTCCATATTGTGCACCATATCAGCGGGCCCCTTTACTCTAACATGTGGTCAGGGCCCCTGACAGGAGTATAGCCTGCCCCTGCTGCTGCCAAAGTCAGATCACGCAAGTGTCTGTTAGCGTCCTAATATCGAGTCACGTTGTAACGGACATAACACTGACGCACGACAGGTCGTCGGGACGCCGCATTTGAGGCCTAAACCTTTATAGCCTTAGACAGGGCTGCCATAAGTCATTTCACTGATATGGTGCACAAGACGGAAGGGGTGGGGGCCCCTGAAATGACTTATGGCAGCCCTGACTAAGGATATAAAGGCTTATGCCTAAAATACGGCGTCACTAAGACCTGTTTTGCTTCAGGCTATGTTCACACGGCTTAATTGCGGGACGTAATTACGCCCCGCAATTACGCCGTGTGGACGGGGGCGGGGTGGGAGCGGGGGAGTAAGCAGGGGGTCGGCACTTCGCCGGCCCATTGACTATCACTGCTAGCAGCGCGTATACGCCGCTAGAAAGTGACAGGTGAATTATCTCCCCGCCCGGCGGATTCGCCAGGCGGGGTGAGGAGACGTAATCCATAGTTCTCTATGAGAACTGTGAATTACCGTAATGAATGGGCCATTTTCGGCCCGTAATTGGCGCACTTCGGCGTGTAATTACGGACCGAAATACGGCCCATTTTAAGCCGTGTGAACATGGCCTCAGTGTTACGTCCGTAACAACGTGACTCGATATCGGGTCGCTAAAAGGCGCTTGCATGATCTGACTTTGGCAGCAGCAGGGGCAGGCTATACTCCTGTCAGGGGCCCTGACCGCATGTTATAGTAAAGGGGCCCTCTGATACGATGCACAATACGGAATGGGTGGGGGCCCCTGAAATGACTTAGAACAGACCTGACTAAGGATATAAGGGTTTATGCCTAAAATGCGGCGTCACTAAGACCCGTTTTGCTTCCGTGTTACATCCAAAACAACGTGACTCGATATTAGGTCGCTAAAAGGCCCTCGCATGATGTAAAGGGCCCACTGACATGGTGCACAATACGGAATGGGTGGGAGTCCCTGAATTACTTACGGCAGCCCCGACTAAGGATATAAGGGTTTATGCCTAAAATGCGGCGTCACTAAGACCTGTCTTGCTTCAGTGTTACGTCTGTAACAACGTGACTCGATATTCGGTCGCTAAAAGACACTTGCGTGATCTGACTTTGGCAGCAGCAGGGGCAGGGTTTGGCTGTACTCCTGTCAGGGGCCCTGACCACATGTTATAGTAAAGGGGCCCGCTGATATGGTGCACAATACGGAATGGGTGGGAGGCCCTGAATGACTTATGGCAGCCCTGACAGAGTATCAGGGCTTATGCCTAAAATGCGGCGTCACTACGACCCGTTTTGCTTCCGTGTTACCTTTACTATACATGTGATCGGGGTCCCTGCCAGCAGCACTGCCCTGATGGCACCCCTCCTATAAGCTGACTCCCATATTGAACGTTTGGAGTCTTCCCTAAAGCCACAGTGAGAGTTGCGTCAAGTGACAAACTCGGCTCCACTACATCTCCCACCCTCCAGAGCCTGTGGAGCGCACAGCAGCCCCCTGAGAGTACTTGAATGAACTTTCAGAGTCTCTCCTCTTTCTGTGGGTGATATCTGCTGTCCCTGCTCCCTCCCTGTGACTTCTCAGCCCCCCCACCAGCCCCTGAAGAGGTCTGCTCGCCAGCCTGGTTGTGTGCAGCGCTCCTCTCCCTCCCTGAAGATGGGGGGGGGGGGGGGGGGAGCTGCACCGCGTCATGCTTTCTGCAACCACATCACAGCCAAACAATCCGAAATTTGGGGATCACTTTCCCCCCTCAATCCTCCATAGCGATCAATAGTAAACTTTCCCAGGCTCCCACCCAGAGTGTAACCCAGGCGCAGCCGTGATGAAAGCAGGCGCTCGGCTCTCCCCAGCCTCTACGTAACGCCCTATCGAAAGCGGACGCCATATTTTCTGTTGCTTATGTCGACATAAGGAAACGTAGATCGGATTTTACAAGCCCCTCATAGCAGCTCCCCCGATCTAAAGTTATCCCCGATCCTATCGCCAGCCCCGAAAGCCCAGAAACGTTCACTTCCCCCCCGCCACCCCGGCGCTGCTGCAGTCCCCCCGCCGCCCTAGACCTTGCCCCACGGAACACGCGGGAGCGGCGAAAGTTGCTGGTCGGGGGTTGGTCGGTGCCCCCGTCCGATGTGCCCTCTCACGTGTCAGTGAACTCGGGGCACACACGCCTCCCCCCCGGTCGCACGGCGCCGGACTCTGGGGGAAAAGTTTCTTCCTGGGGGGTGAGCGATGGAACTTTGGGGCGAAATGTAATGCATAAAACTTTGGGAAACCCCACCCCCCCACACGGCACAACAGCGGCGAAAAAAATCCTCGATCAGTGGGGAATCTACGCCAAAACCCACATGATCTGTAACGTCAGCAGACGTATTTGCATACGATACCACCCGCACTTCACCCTGGATCGTAGCTCAGTTCTTGCGCAAAGTTGCGCACTGGTGATTTGCATTGAGCTCCCATTGTGAGGAGGGGAAGGAAGGGGGGGGGGGTGGACTGGGCGTAACCTGCCCCATAAACAGGGTGTTTATTGTAATTGATCTGATGTTCCTGGACGGATCGTTGCATTTTAGCTCCACACTCTCCCCCAGCACTTTACTCTAGTAATAGTCCAGAAGCACAAAAAAAAAAGTTCAAGGTGTCAAGAAGAGAGCAACAAACTGTTGATCCTGACCACGTGTGCCTGCGTGTGAGCTGGGGGGGGGGGGGGGACACATGGCACACAATCCCAATTCTGCAGAGAAAAAAGCTCGGCCCGCAAGGGGTTAAAGAAACTCACATGTCAAAAGGGGATGTGCGAGAGCATGCACGCTGCCTCACGTGACCTGGCTGGCTTGTTTACTGGGGCTGCTGCTTGGAAAGCAGGGGGTTAAGTCATCTGAGTTGGCAAGGAAGTTTGCAGGACGCTGGGGGGTTAAAATGTGCAGGTCGGTTGTGGATAGTACTTTATGGGCGGTAGGGGGTTCAACAAAATCAGTTCAGGATGGTAATGAGCTCCTAAGTGTCGGGTCTCTTGTTGGTTAAAGTGAAAGCAAAGGGTTAATATGTAGGGAATTAAGCAGGGTGAATGGCAATATTCTGTAGGGTTAACATTTACATTTTGTTTCTTAAATGGAATCCATTCAGGGCCTCTAATGGGTTAAAGGGAAAGCAATGGGTTAATACATAGGGGAATAGGCAGGATGAATAACAAGATTCTGGTTAAAATGTACATTTTGTTAATTACTACTTACTGGTTAGGAGAGAGTTAAATAGAATCCATTCAGGGCCTCTTGGGGGTTAAAAGGAAAGCAATGGGTTAATATATAGGGGATTAAGCCGGGTGAATGGCAATATTCTGTAGGGTTAACATTTACATCTTGTCTCTTAAATAGAATCCATCAGGGCCTGTAATGGGTTAAGGGGAAAGCAATGGGTTAATACAAAGGGGGAGAGGCAGGATGAATAACACGATTCTGGTTAAGATGTACATTTGGTTAATAACTACTACTTACTGGTTGGGAGAGTTTAATAGAATCGCCTCAGGGCCTCTTGTGTGTTAAATGAAAAGCAATGGGTTAATATATAGGGAGGTAGGCAGGGTGAATGGCAATATTCTGTAGGGTTAAAATTTACGTTTTGTTTCTTAATACTGCTTACTGGTTAGGAGCGAGTTAAATGAAAGCAGGGGGTTAAGTCATCTGAGTGGCAAGGAAGTATGCAGGACACTTGGGGGTTAAAATGTGCAGGTCGGTTGTGGATAGTACTTTAATGGCGGTAGGGGGTTCAACAAAATCAGTTCTGGGTGCAGAGAGGATGGTTATGATCTCCTAAGTGCCAGGTCTCTTGTTGGTTAAAGTGAAAGCAACGGGTTAATATATAGGGGATTAAGCAGGGTGAATGGCAATATTCTGTAGGGGTAACATTTACATTTTGTTTCTTAATACTGCTTACTGGTTAGGAGAGAGTTAAATAGAATCACTTCAGGGTCTCTAATTTGTTAAAGGGAAAGCAATGAGTTAATACATAGGGGAATAGGCAGGATGAATAACAAGATTCTGGTTAAAATGTACATTTTGTTAATAACTACTACTTACTGGTTGGGAGAGAGTTAAATAGAATCGCCTCAGGGCCTCTTATGGGTTTAACAGAAAACAATGGGTTAATATATAGGGGGTAGACAGGATAAATAACAAGATTCTGTAGGGTTAAAATTTACATTTTGTTTCTTAATGCTACTTACTGGTTAGGAGAGTTAAATATAATCAATTCAGGGCCTCTAATCGGTTAAAGGGAAAGCAATGGGTTAATACATAGAGGGTAGGCAGGATAAATAACTAGATTCTGGTTAAAATATACATTTTGTTAATAACTACTACTTACTGGTTGGGAGAGAGTTAAATAGAATCGCCTCAGGGCCTCTTGTGGGTTAAATGGAAAGCAATGGGTTAATATATAGGGAAGTAGGCAGGGTGAATGGCAATATTCTGTAGGGTTAAAATCTACATTTTGTTTCTTAAGGGTGATTTCACACGGTGTGGTTTTGTTGCATTTTTGTTGCGGTTTTTTGGATGCGGTTATTTGTGCAACAATGTATATCATTAATTGCTGTACCTTCCTGCACAAAAAACGCATCCAAAAAACCGCACCAAAAACGCACCGCGTGAAAGCACCCTAATACTACTTACTGGTTAGGAGAGAGTCAAATGAAATGCATTCAGGGCCTCTGGTTGGTTAAAATAAAAACAGCGAGATTAATATACAGGGATGATACAACTTCGTTTAGAATTTCAGTGTTTTTAAACGGCACATACAAGTAAATTTTTCCTGGCCATTTGTGGAGCACAGTTTATATCCAAGGGTTACCCAAGCCTGTTAGTGGGTTCATTTGGAGTCAAATACAGGGTGTGTATTTATCATATACAGATATCTTCATTAAACAGAGTCTGTAAATATTAGTATAGGCTGCTGCATGGGAACCAGAGGGTTAAATCATCCAAAAGCCAAGGGAGGGGGGGGATCAGGAAAGTGCAGAATTCTGGAGGTTAAAATGTGTAGTGAGTTTGTTGATAGAAGTTTATGGGCAGAAAGGGGTTAAATGAAACCCATTCACAGTGCATATGCAAAGCCCCAGGGCGCTTATGGGTTAAAATGAAAACAGCTTATGGGTTACTATATAGGGATGATACAGGTATTAATGAGGCCTGCATGGGAATCATGGGGTTTAGTCATCTGAAAGGCAAGTTGGATGGGTTCACAAAAGTCTTAAAGATTCTGGGGGTTAAAATGTGGAGGTCAGATGTTGATAGTACTTTATGGGCGGTAGGGGGTTCAACAAAATCACTTCTGGGTTCAGAGGGGATGGTAATGAGCTCCCAAGTGCCAGGTCTTTTGTTGATTAAAGTGAAAGCAAAGGGTTAATATATAGGGGATTAAGTAGGATGAATGGCAATATTCTGTAGGGTTAACATTAACATTTAGTTTTTTTTATCCTACTTACTGGTTAGGAGAGAGTTAAATATATAATCAAGTCAGTGTCTCTAATGGGTTAAATGAAAAGCAATGGGTTAATACATAGGGGGATAGGCAGGATGAATAACAAGATTCTGGTTATAATGTACATTTTGTTAATTACTACTTACTGGTTAGGAGAGAGTTAAATAGAATCCATTCAGGCCCAATTGGGGGTTAAACAGAAAGCAATGGGTTAATACATTGGGTGGGGGGTAGGCAGGATGAATAACAAGATTCTGTAGGATTAAATTTACATCTTGTTTCTTAATGCTACTTACTGGTTAGGAGAGAGTTAAATATAATGAATTCAGGGCCTCTAATCGGTTAAAGGGAAAGCAATGGGTTAATGCATAGAGGGTAGGCAGGATAAATAACATGATTCTGGTTAAAATGTACATTTTGTTAATAACTACTACTTACTGGTTAGGAGAGAGTTAAATAGAATCGATTCAGGGCCTCTTGTGGGTTAAACAGAAAGTAGCGGGTTAATATATAGTGGAGTAAGGATGAATAACAAGACTCTGTAGGGTTAAAATTTACATTTTGTTTCTTAATGCTACTAACTGGTTAGGAGAGAGTTAAATGAAATGCATTCAGGGCCTCTGGTTGGTTAGAATAAAAACAGCTACTAGATTAATATATAGGGATGATATTAGTATAGACTGCTGCATGGGAACCAGAGGGTTAAATCATCCAAAAGCCAAGGGGGGGGGGAGGGGATCAGGAAAGTGAAGAATTCTGGAGGTTAAAATGTGTAGTGAGTTTGTTGATAGTAGTTTATTGGCAGGAATGGGTTAAATTAAATCCATTCATGGTGCAAATGCAAAGCTCCAGGCCTCTTGTGGGTTAAATGAAAACAGCTTGCAGGTTAATATATAGGGATGATACAGGTATTAATGAGGCCTGCATGGGAATCATGGGGTTAAGTCATTTGAAAGGCAATTTGGATGGGGGATGACAAAAGTCTTAGGATGCTGGGGGTTAAAATGTGCAGGTCAGATGTTGATAGTACTTTATGGGTTGTAGGGGGTTCAACAAAATCACTCCTGGGTTCAGAAGGGATTGTAATGAGCTCCAAGTGCCAGGTCTCTTGTTGGCTAAAGTGAAAGCAAAGGGTTAATATATAGGGGATTAAGCAGGGTGGATGGCAATATTCTGTAGGGTTAACATTTACATTTTGTTTTTTAATGCTACTTACTGGTTAGGAGAGAGTTAAATATAATCAATTCAGGGCCTTTAATGGGTTAAAGGGAAAGCAATGGGTTAATAGGGGACTAGACAGGATGAATAACAAGATTCTGGTTAAAATGTACTGTACATTTTGTTACTTACTGTTGCTAGTACTTTATGGGCAGGAGGGGGTTAAATTAAATCAGTTCAGGGTGCACATTGAAAACAGCTTATGGGTTAATATATAGAGGAGGCTATAGTAAGAATAATGGATGGAAACCAGGGTGTTAAGTCATGTTTTGCTTCTTGATAGTACTTTATGGGCAGGAAGGGGTTAAATAAAATCAGTTCAGGGGGCAAAGGATTTGGTAAACAGCTCAAAAGTGCCCGGTCTCCCTGGGTTCAAATTAAAATAATGATGAATTTATAGGGGCGTAGGTAAGATGAATAGCAAAGCTCTGCAGGCAATACAGGAATAAAATGTGCAGGTCGCTTCTTGATCGTATTTTATAATCAGGAGAGGGTGAAATAAAATCAGTACAAAGTACAAATCAATAAAATCAGTACAAATCAAGTGCAAAGCCCCAGGCCTCATGTGGGTTAAAATCAAAACAAGCTAACAGGCTGATATATAGGGGAAGATACAGGTATTAATGACGATTGCAACATGGGAGTCAGGGGGTTAAATCAGGGGCAAGGTGGATGGGAGATCACAAAAGTCTTCAGGATTCTGGAGGTTTGCTGCTTGATACTTTCTGGGCTGGAAGGGGTTTCATAGTTTCATAGTTTGTAAGGCCGAAAAAAGAGGAGCCGTACATCCAGTTCAGCCTTTGGCTAAAGATTGCTAAAGTGTTGATCCCGAGGAAGGCAAAAACCCCACTGGGTAGAAGCCAGTTGTCCTCATTTTAGGGAGAAAATGCCTTCCTGACTCCAATCTGGCAATCGAAAAATCCTGGGTCAATGACCCCTCTCCTGAATCCTGGTCAACTATAAACCCTTTTTATATTATTACGCTCCAGAAATGCATCCAAACCCTTTTTGAATCGGTTATTGAATTCACAATGACCAGTCCCTCTGGCAGAGAGTTCCACAGTCTCACTGCTCTTACAGTAAAGAAAACCTTTCTATGTTTATGTAGAAACTTTCGTTCCTCAAGACGTAGAGGGTGCCACCTTGTTCTTGATACAGTCCTAGGTATAAATAAATCTTGAGATCTCTATATTGACCTTTAATATATTTTAACATATTTATTATGTCCCCCTGAAGCCGTCTTTTTTTCTAAAACTAATAACCCTAATCTTGCCAATCTTTCTGGGTATGTAAATCCACCCAGTCCTTTTATTATTTTTGTTGCCGGCCTTTGTACCTTGTTCAAGCTCTACAATGTCTTTCCTGTGAAATGGTGCCCAAAACTGTCCCAATATTCAATGTGTGATCTAACCATTTGACTTGTATAATGGAGGAAAAATGTTCTCATCATGTGAATCTAGGGCCCCTTTTAATAACACCATGACCCTATTTCCCTTGGCAGTGCGGGCCTAAACCTGGTGTAAAATTTAATTTTACTGTCCACGGGGTTTCCCTTAAAAAAAAGTTCAGGGATGCAAAAGGGAGAGTAAAAACCCTCAAAAGTGTCGGGTTTAGTGGGTAAAAATTTTTAATGGGTTAATGTATTGGGGACCAGGTAAGATGAATAACAAATTTCTATGGGAAATTTGGGGGTTTTAAATTTCGGGCCAGATTTTTTCCCTAAATATTTCCTTAAAGGGAAAGGGGGGGTTAAAAAAAACCCCGGGTTAAAGGGTGCAAATGCAAAGCCCCAGGCCTTTTCTGGGTTAAAATTAAAACAGCTAATGGGTTAATATAGAGGGGATAGGATAAGAATTAAGGGAAGGTTTTACCAGGGGAAAAGAGGGTTTTTAAAGGGGTTGTCTCACAAAATTTTGATTTATCTCACCTCGTCCTGTTTTTTTTGGGTTTAAAAATTTTTGAAATTTAGGTGTTTTTATGGCTTTTTTACAAACCCCGGGGAAGAAAGGAAGCCAGGTCTGTAGCAAATAGAAAACCAGTGTTGGCAGCCTTTTCAGGAGAAAATTGAACAGGTTTTGTAGTTTTATAGAAACCCAGTGTTGGCAAGCCAAATCAGGAGAAATTGAACGGGGTCGTGGGGCCTTTTAAAAGGGGGGGGGAACCCCTGAGGAGCGGGATCCCAGCCATACAAGGGGGTATCTGGGAAATAGGTAAAAAAATTTTAAATGGACAATACGCAAAGTGATTGTTTTTTGAAGTCTTTAACTTTAAAAAGCAACCCCTTGTAGTGAGACAACCCCTTTAAGAGGCAAGGTTAATAGGGATCACTAAAGTCTGCAAGATTAGGGGGGTTTAGAATGTGCAGGTTGGTTGTTAATAGTATTTTATAGGCAGGAGGGGGTCAAATAAAATAACTTCAGGGAGCAAAGGGGATGGTAAATTCTCAAAAGTGTCAGGTCTCTTGTGACAAAGGGAAAACAATGGGTTAATATGTAGGGGAGAAGGCAAGATGAATAACAAACTTCTGCAGTATTCTGGGGGTTAAAATGTGCAGGCTGTCTCCATGGCCAGGAGGGGGTTATGTGATATTAGTTCAGGGTGCAAGTCCAAAGCTCCAGGATTCTTGTGGGTTAATATATATGGGATGATATAGGAATTAATGAAGAGTACTGCATGGAAAGTGAGGGGTTTGGATGGTGGGTAATAAAATACTGCAGGATTCTGGGGATTAAGATATGCAGGTTGTTTCTTGATACTAGTGTGTGGTGAATGGGGTTAAATAAATTCAGCTCAGGGGCCCCAAAAAAATCAAAAGAGACCCATCATCTAAGGAAAAAAAGAAAAAAGAAAAAATAGCAGCAATTTAAAAGGCCTTTTTTCACTACATTAAATTTGTCCTGTTTTTTTTGGTTTCATTTTTAATTCGGGGCGGGGTTATGGCTTCCCCTGGTGCCCGTAGAAACCCGGTCTGGGAGCTATTGAACCAAATGCTGGCCCGCCCCATAGGAGAGGTAAAAAAAAGGTCTGTAGCCCATAGGGGCCTGGGAGCTTTATGCCCGCCCCCAAAAAAGAAGGGGGTATTAGGGAAAAGGTTTAGGAACACGGTTAATGGCAAAAATTATTCAAAGTTTACTTGTTTTTGCAAGATCTTTAACTTAAAAAAGCAAATTTCCCGTAGTGAGACAACCCCTTTATAGATATAAAATTAAAAGCCACCATTTTTTCAGTTTTCACCCCTTTGGGGTGCCAGATTGCGGAAACCCGCCCAATTTTTTTCCTAAAAAAAAAGCTACCCAAAGCTCTTGGAAACTGAGGGGGGCCCCCTTAAAGGGGTTGGCTAGCTACAAGGATTGCTTTTTATGTTAAAGATCTTGCAAAAAAAAAGTCACTTTGAAAATTTGCCCATTAACAGTGCCTACCTATTCCTAGATTCCCCTCTTGTATGGGCTGAAACCCCGGGGCACTAGGTCACTATAGCTACAGACTGTTCAATCTCTCATGATGGGCTGCCAGCAGGGTTGCTTGCTACGCCCTGGCTTCATGCAGCCTGTAGAACCCAGTAAACCCCCCCCTGAATTAAAAATGAAAAAGAAAACGGGATGGGGGGTAAGAGGAATCAATGAAATGAGAAAACCCTTTTAACCTTGGGCCCGTAGAGCTGCTTTGTATGCATACTTAGAGGTATTAATGAAAAATAATATTCTGGAGGTGTTGGGGGCCTTTTGGGGTTAAAATTAATCCACTTTTGTTTATTCAAACGGGTTCTTCTGTGCGCATTCCTGGGCTTTTCTAGGTTAGAAGCAAAACTGGGGGTAAAGGGGTTAAATAATATTTGGGGCATCCAAAGGAGATGGCGTTAGCTAGTTCTATTGTTTGTGGACTCTATGGCTATCCAAGGGTTAAATAGTCTTGCCAGTCAAGTTGTGAAAAGGATGGTGATATGGGCGTAACTTTAGCTGTCGCAGCTGCTGTGGGGCCCTGAGGTTGAGTGGCCCACTGAGGTGCAAGACTATTGCACCTTTTTGTAGGGAATAACAAGTTGCTGGCGCTCCGCACTATATGTGGGGCCTGAATATGGCCGGGGGATTATTTTTAGCTTTGTTTTAATACTTATGTGTGTTTCAGCTTCCTGTCATTAGGTAGATGCCCCTATTATTTGGCTATGGGGTCCTTAAATTCTAGTTACACCCATGATTAGTGAATATCATCATGCTGGAGGCTTCCTGGGCTCTGGTGGTTGCATTTTACTCCCTTTACACCTTTTTGTTTATTGACACCACTTCAAGACTTCCTTGATCTGAAGGGGTTAAACCAATTGACTCTTCAGGGTGAGGAAGGGGGTTTTGAAAATTTTTTTTGGGGGTTTGCGGTTACCTTAAGGCCATGTTCCACGGCTTAAAATTTGGGGCCCTATTTTGTCCCTAAACCGCCGAAATGCGCCAATTAGGGCTGAAACGCCCACATTACGGGAAACCCAGTTTCTGAGAAATGGATTCGTTCCTCTCCCTGCTGGCGAAAACGGGGGGGGGAGATAAGTGAATGTGAATTTCCAGGGGTTTACCCGCTCCGCCCCCCCCGGCAACACGGGCAATTTTTCCCGCAAAAAAGCGTGTGAACCCAGCCTTTACAGGCCCTTAAGTGTTTAAAATTTTTTGGTCTTGTTTATTGACGTGACTTTATGGTCATCAAAGGGTTAACAAGTTGGCAGGTCAAGATAAAGGGATGTGGAATATCAGAACTAGAAGTGCAGGGCTGCACAGTGATTGTATGCGGTAAATCACATTGCACATCACATGCGATCTATGGGATCGCGTCATCCATCTGCAGTTTTCCATTTGGTACAAAAATTTTTTTTTTTATTATTTCAGAAACAATCAAGCTCCCTCCCTTTCCTATCGAGGGCAGCATATCACAGGAGATGGCGTCACAGCACACCGCATGCGATATGTCGGATCCCTAGCCAAAATGGAAGTAAGTCATGCGACACCCATAGGCTAATATTAGCAGATTAGTGATTAAAAAGTGTAATGTGATCTAACAACACTTGCAGAGTGCGACAATCATGGAATCGTTAGGGCAAGGCAGCCATTAGTATTATAAGGGCCCCATAGGGCTCAAAAATTTGGGCCACCCGCCCATTACCAATTCCTACATTGCTCCATACCAATGGGCAGCACGGTGGCTCAGTGGTGAGCCTGATGCAACATGGTGGCTCAGTGGTTAATCTGGTCCGCTGGTGGCTCGTGCTTGCTTTAAGCAGCATATAGCTCGTGGTTAGCCCCGGTCCCCGTCAGTGGCTCAATGGTTAGCCTGATGCAACATGGTGGCTCAGTGGTTAGTATAATGCTGAACGGTGGCTCAATGGTTAACCTGGTCCAGAACGGTGGCTCAGTGGTTAGCATGGTGTCATACAGTGGCTCAGTGCTTCACATAATGCAGCACGGTGGCTCAGTGGTTAGCCTGGTCTAGCACAGTGGCTCAATGGTTAGCCTGTTGCCACACACTGGCTCATAGCTTCACATAATGAAGCACGGTGGCTCAGTGGTTATCCTGGTTCAGCAGGGTGGGGGCTGGGTTAGCCCCGGTTCAGCAGGGGGGGGCTAGTGATTTGCCCAGTTTAGCTGGGGGGGTCACAATGGGGTCGTCTTTTCATAAGAAGAACGTGGTCAGTGGTTTTTGGTTCAGCAGGGTGGCTCAGTGGTTAGCACTGTTGCCTCATAGGGCTGGAGTCCTGAACCTCATCTGCAAAGAGTTTGTTCTCCTTGTGTTTATGTTGGATTCCTCCGGATATTCCAGTTACCCTCACAAACATACAGATAAATTAATCTGGAATTTAGACCATGAGCCCCAATGGGAACAGAGTCCAATGTGAATGATGACAATCTCTGTACGGTTCTGGGGAATATAATAGTGCTATATAAATAAAGGCCTGTTTTGGCTATGTTCACACTGCGCCTCATTTATACATCAGAGGTATATGTGGGGGGTATAAAAGCAGAATACAAAGGTATATGGGCACATACCACTGCAACAGAGGCCAAAAAAGAACCCAAACAGGTCGTGGGGGCCTTGGTTGTTCGCATTGTTTCCCCGGGTGCAGTGTGAACATAGTCTTGCACTGGTCAAGTATCTTCATGAGTCACTTCTGTCGATCATAACGGCCTTTGTGAACGTGGGAAAAGATGAATTAAACAATTGCTGATCTTAATTGATCAAAAACAAAAAAATACCTCATTTGCATCAGATTTTTGCCAATAATTTTTACACCCCAAACATTTACAATTAAAAGGAGTTTTCTCATCACAATCATTAGCTTTCAATAAGTAGGAAAGGTAAATGAAGACTATTAATAAATACATTGCTTTTTTATTTTGCTTTGTTAAGGATATCGGAGATTTTATCTCTTCTGGGTGCCCATAAGTTTCTCTTGGTTACTGGTCATCGCTCTCTTATCTGAATGTGGAAGTGCTGCCCCAGGTTTGGTAACCCCCCTCCCGTGTAAAATCCTAGGAACTGAGTTTGGTTGTTTAAGATAAGGTAATTTTCCTCCTTAGGTTCTGTAGCTTTGTGACTAAATTTATAAGTTCCGAAATCATTTTAATATATAGGAAAAAAACAGAGTGATAACCAATCACTGCTTAGACCCCCCACAGATGATGAAGGATGTGAGTTGAAGTGCCTGTGACCCGTGAAACAGCTGGGGAGACAACCCCCTTAAATAGCCTTACCCTGTGGCCAAACCAAGGAAATGGGTGAATACGGCCCCACGTCTTTTTGTGGTCCCAAGGCTTAGCATAGGGCTTGTGCAGAAGTACTGGCTCTCCACTTTCCCGAGAGGACGCAGCTAGCAGTTGGCAGAGGCGGTAGTACCAGGACTGGGAACAGGCGCCATCTTAAATTCAGAGCTCCTGAAGGCACCTTCACACTGCTCTGCTCACAGGCAGTGGCACAGCCCTACCCAAGCACCTGGCACCTCCAATTAGGAAGCTCGTGTGAAGAGGTGGAGGGGCGGGCTTTATACGTTGGAAGGACCCTTGGCCTTCAAGGACAATGGCCCAGCAAGCCATTGGGGGCGCTTACTCCGATGTGAAAATGAGTTGACACCTGGCCCCCTAAGGGTTAAATGGGTTTTGTCACACGTCGTGATTTTAGTATTCCCTTGTTTCATGGCTTTAGGGGTTACATATAGCTTATTTTTGTTTTTTGGCATCAAAATTTTCTCCTGGCCCTTTGGGACATTTGGGTTTAAAAATTGGCACAGTTGGTTGTGGGGAATGAAATTGTCTTGTTCTTATATCTTTTGATGCCTCCTAGTGGATACCAAGGAGTTAAATAATCATGAATCCAGAGGGGCTGATGAATATTAAAATTCCGGTAGCCTCCCGCGCCCCCGTGGGTTACATTTTACAGGGTTAACTGGTTTCTGCTCTGCTGATTTTGCTTTGCAATCACCACAGGGTCGCTCTACAGCCAGAATGCCAAAGACCGAAATTCTCAATGGATCCTAGATTGGAGATCCTTGTGGGTTAATACATTAAGGGATAATTAGGGGAGTATTTTTTGTTAGCATGGGGTTAAATAATCCTCTAGCTTTAGATGCAGGGAGGGTGGTATCGAAATTCCGGAGGGCTTCTCTGCGTCTAAACTGCAAACTTGGCGGCGAAGGGGTTAACCAGATTTGGGGCATGCAGATGGATCACATGATCTCTTCGGAGGCCAGTGGGTTGGAGACAGAGGAGGGGGTCAGTCGCTGTAAATAAGGCTGCTGCTACAGCGTGATGATGTCATCCAGCTGATCGCTGCTACAACTTCAGGGGAATGAATCATCAGCCACTTCTGGGGGTGGATGCTGGGCGATTTTCAAGAGGAAATATTCGACTTTGGGGCACCCGCACTAGCTGGGAAAATTGCTCCCCTACTGGAAAATCCCTTTGTGTAGTGAAAACCGATGAGGCGCACGTATTAAATCAGACGCAGCAGATGTCAGTGCGAATATCCCTGTTAATTACTGCAGCTGCACCCACGGGACACCATGTTATGAAGTAGGTGCCAGAGTGGCATCAAGCACAAGGGCTCTGTGCTTCAAAAATATGCCGCTGCACACAATGACGGCCATGACATCGCCCAAAACCCCAAACCCGTTTTTGTTCATCCCTGACTTCTTAAATAAGGCAAATCCCTACCAGGCTACAGAAATCAAAAAAAAAAAAAATTATTTACTGTCAAGAGTCTTTGCGGGTCCAATATTTCCATAGTACTGTCATGTCACAGCGTTGCAGTATCCAAGGGCCCCGGAATTTCGGCCCCCATAAAAACCGGAAAAGCTTTGGGGCCCCCGTTTTGGCCCTGCACCATTGGAGCGGCTCCTTTTTTTTTTTTTTTTTTTTAAAAAAACATTGATTAGGGCTCCTGAGAGGAATACTGCCCTGATGGTGGCCCTGTTATTTGGGGTCTTAAAGGAGTCTTGCCATCAGAAACATTGATGGCATATCGGTAGAGTATAATGAATATGCGCATACTGTTAACACAAAAAAACTATCAAAAGGCACAGGGGTTTTTTTGGAAAAAGATTTCTGCTATTAGGTTCATTGAAAAATGTATTTCTTATTTTTGTAAAACTGTTTAAAGCCACCTCCAACAGAAAGGGGCCCTAAATAAGGTGGGACCCACCTAAAGTTACCTCTCTTTGGGGCCCGTGAGACCCCCAATTCGGGAGTGAAGGTTCCCCCTACAAGCTACTTGCATTGATTTAAAACGTAAGGTGGGCGGGTGCAAAAAATCAACGAGGAGGCGAAAACTTTTTTGGTTCTGCAATCCAAAAAAACTTTTTTTAAAAAATGGGCTAGGTGCAATTTGCTATAATATTGGAATGGGTTTGTTTTTTATTGCACCCCGTGTCATATATCATTTTTTTCCTTTAAAAAAATTTTTTGGGGTCTTCAAAACCCCAAATATTGTTTTTGACTGTTCGTTAAGGGGGAGTGGTGCCTGTGGTTTTTTTTTGCACTCCGCCCCCCCTTGCACAGGGTTTTTTAAAACAATCAGATACCTTGTGCTGGAACCTTCACTCCTTTTGAGTGGAGGTCTAAAAGGCCCTAAAGGAGGTAAAATTTTTGGGGAGGTTCCCACCTGTATTGGGGGCGCCTTGCTGATTGGGAGGTGGAGTTTTGATCAAAAAAGTGAAGAAGAACCCCAAAAATTTTTTTTTATAATTTAAAAAAGCAGAAATGTTTTTCCCAAAAAATTCTATTGCCTTTGTAGTTTTTTAGTTGATAGGTGCTACTGATTTTGGATTGTGTTTGTTTATTACTGCCCCCCGGGTGCACCTATGCTCATTTTTTTCAAAAAGTTTTTGGGGTGGCAGAAACCAAATATTGTTTTCTATATCGGTAGAATATGCCATCATTGTCAGATAGGTGCAGGTTCCACCTCTGGGACCCATACCTATTTTCAGAACAGGCCCCCCCACCCCCTTTCTGAATGGAGAAGAGGTCGTTAATGTCTTTGATGTCAAAACCGCTTTAGGAGATTACACGCCCAAGGACAAAAGTCACAATGACAAATATCACCATTGGAAGATTTCCATTTGAGACAACGGAGCTTCGGGAACAAGGGGTCCCTTGGCATCGTTGTTTGTAAAAACCTAAAAAAAGGCAGACATCCTCTGTTCAGCCTATTATCTCCCCGGGTTTTCTAGCGGGGGGAGAAAAAACCCCCTAAAACAAAAGCAAATTTTCCCATTTTTGGAAAAATTCCTTTTCCCATCCAAAAACTGGAAATTTAATAAATCCCTGGATTAACGACCCTCCTCCTGAAGATTGGAGAAGACTGGAATTAGAAAGTGCAGCATCCTGAAACTAGGTGATTGAATAAAAACCCGCAAACTGAAGAGCTAATGTTTGGGGCCAAACCCTGC
This sequence comes from Phyllomedusa bahiana, assembly GCA_025379985.1. NCBI lineage: Eukaryota > Metazoa > Chordata > Amphibia > Anura > Hylidae > Phyllomedusa > Phyllomedusa bahiana. Next base: position 19,690 of record JAODAL010009764.1, on the reverse strand, counting down.
ATGGGGATCCCAATGTCAGGAAAAGAAGGAAAAGATGTGTTCGATTTCAAAGGAATCTGGTAGGGGCTTTTTGTATGTAGGGTCTTACCAAAAATCCATTGGGGATTATGTGCTGGGGGGGGATGGAATTTCGCCGGTATTTTCGTTTTACGCGCCCCAATTTTGGTAATTTTAGCTCTTTAGAAAACTATAAATTACGTCTATTCCCCCCCCCCTACAAAGTGTCTATTTTAGTGGGGGGAGAAGTGACATGTCAATTATTCGTGGCACTTACGTGCCGCTGACAATGCATGTGACTGGGGTCGACCCCCCCCCCCCGTGCTTTAGAAGTACGCTCTAAACAGCGCGTGCTTCCAAACCACACGGCGTATTGCGGCGCGTACACGCCCCAATACGCCGTGTGAACATGCCCTTATCGTTCTAGAATTGCTACTATTGCGGTACTGCAGGTAAAATATCACATGCATGTACACAGGATAAGAAGGACCCTATAGGAAAACTCTTCAAGGGCCCACGCCACTGAGCAAAATATTAAAAAATAAAGTACAGCTTTCCATTTCTTGGTCTAAAATACTGTACTGATTCATTTCATAATACACTGTCAAGTCACATTATTATGACCAGCAACTAATACCTGGTAACGATTTTGGTGCGCTGGAGTGCCCGACGGGGTTGGGAGTGAATCAGTAAGGGGCCTAGTTGGTTGTCCCGGTATTGGAGCCGACTGTGTCCCCCAGCGGGTGGAGAGTCAAAGAGCCTACACCCCCATCCCGGGGTCCCACAGTGTGGAGGGTCCATAGAGCCAACACCACCATCCAGGGCTGCACAGCTGCTGGAGGGTCCATAGAGCACAACATCCACCATCCAGGGGCCGCACAGCTGCTGGAGGGTCCATAGAGCCAACACCACCATCCAGGGGCTCCCACAGCTGCTGGAGGGCCACTGAGTCAACACCACCATCCAGGGGCTCCCACAGCTGCTGGAGGGGCCACAGAGTCAACACCTCCACCCAGGGGCTCCCACAGCTGCTGGAGGGTCCATAGAGCCAACACCACCATCCAGGGGCCGCACAGCTGCTGGAGGGTCCATAGAGCCAACACCACCATCCAGGGGCTCCACAGCTGCTGGAGGGGCCACAGAGTCAACACCACCATCCAGGGGCTCCCAAAGCTGCTGGAGGGGCCACAGAGTCAACACCACCCATCCAGGGGCTCCCACAGCTTCTGGAGGGTCCATAGAGCCAACACCACCATCCAGGGGCACGCACAGCTGCTGGAGTGTCAATAGAGCCAACACCACCATCCAGGGGCTCCACAGCTGCTGGAGGGGCCACAGAGTCAACACCACCCTCCAGGGGCTCCCATAGCTGCTGGAGGTTCCATAGAGACACCACCACCATCCAGGGACTCCCACAGCTGCTGGAGGGTCCATAGAGACAACACCACCATCCAGGGGCTCCACAGCTGTTGGAGGGTCCATAGAGCCAACACCACCATCCAGGGGCTCCCACAGCTACTGGAGGGTCCATAGAGACAACACCACCATCCAGGGGCTCCACAGCTGTTGGAGGGTCCATAGAGCCAACACCACCATCCAGGGGCTCCCACAGCTGCTGGGGGGTCCATAGAGCCAACACCACCATCCAGGGGCTCCCACAGCTGCTGGAGGGTCCATAGAGCCAACACCACCATCCAGGGGGGACACAGCTGCTGGAGGGGCCACAGAGTCAACACCTCCATCCAGGGGCTCCCACAGCTGCGGGAGGGTCCATCGAGCCACCACATCCAGGGGCCCCACAGATACTCAATTGGGTTCAAGTCTAGGGAAATAGGGGCCAGGCTTGGAAGTGTTTGTCATGCTCTTCCAGCCAATGTTAGACATTTCTAGCTGCGTGACATGTTGCATTGTCTTGCTGTAAGATCTCATCTGGGCAGGTAGGACTGTTGCTTAAAACCAGCATGAACGTGGATATGGAGCTGTCACCTTACCTTGTGTTGTTCCATATAAATCTAGAGGGCAAGGATGTCCCTCTTTTGGTGCATATTTTCTTCCTGGTAGCCAAGAGATGCCTCTTGGCCCTTTGGCTCAAACCAGAACTTCCATCTATAGAGATGGTACTCTCACAAATGAAGCATTTCCTCCTTATGGAAAGGCGGGAGGTAGAAAATAACAAAGAAAGACTTGCTAAAAAGTTTTTAAAAAGTGGAGAACTTTTATTAAGAATTTTCTCACATCTCAAGAAATACGAGACCATATGCTTCCCTTTAAGAATACTACTTGGTATATGCTTAGAGAGCTTGCTGAGGACTTGGGACCCCTCAAAGTGGATTAATAGGTAAATGCATTAATCTTGGTCGGAGACCCAGCACTGGGCAGGGATACTGAGGAGGCCAGAGAACCATACTGGCAGGCAGAACAATCTCCCAGGTTATTAAGTATTCATGGTCACAATGTGGTTTGATAGATGACTGTAGCGACGGTTGGCGGTGGGTGGTGGAGTTTTCTTTTCTTTTTTTTTTTTATTTTTTTAATTGTAAAATTTTAAATGATACGGTATTTCTTGATAATAATTTGTTTGCATGTACATGGATGTCAATAAAAATTGTTTAAAAAAAAAAAGATCTCATCTGTCCCAGGGAAGACAATCGACATTTATAGTGGTATGTGATCCTCAAGAATGGATTCATACCAAAATCGGTTGAAAGCATCTCCCACGTGGATGGGTAGACCACAGAAAGCAACAAAACCATTCTCCAAACCACAGTGCTGCCACCACCAGCTTGTGTTCTTCCAGCACTGTTTGCAGTATGTTTGTTTTTTCATGTTCCTTGTCTGACATGGCAACATTCGTCTACTCGATAAAGCAGAAAACGGGACTCATCGGAGAAGACACCTCGGTGCGGTGTTTTTGTTTTTTTGTTTTTTTTTAATTATTGTAGTTGGTTTAAAAAAGCTGGATAAGTCTAAAGACGCACTGAAATGATCACACAGCATTCTTGCACTGCTGCTCCTAGTTGACACTGGAGAACTTCTAGATGATTTTAGTTAATGTGTCCCATTGTGTCTGATCCTAAACAGGTCCTACAAACTCCCCATTTGCATCATAATGACTGAGCCTCTCCCTGAGGCCCATTACTGGAGACAGAGAAGGGATGTGATTACGCATTTCCAAGGTCGTCTCCTCCTTTATTGGACTTCCAGTCGTAAAACCCCCTTCCCCCAAAGAGCGTTAGTTCCTGGAAACCCCTCGCTGCTATTACTTGACGCTAAGTATGGTTGGAGGGTTGTTCAGCCCTTCGCTGCTCATACTGCATACACAATGAAACTGCACCATACATCTATAGCACTCAGCGGCCTGCTGTTACTCCACACAGATTTATGGCACAGCTTTGCGACAAACTATGAACAATTCATTAAGAAATGCTCCATTTTGAATAACCTTTACAATGCACATAAGACATTCAGTAACTTAAAGGGTTTTTGTAACGACACTGGTTGGCACAAACGGCAACAAAACTTATAACAGAAATGAAGCCAAACATCGTCGGATGCAAGTAATACGAAGCACATATCAAGAAATAAATGTAGGGACTTACCAATGAACAATGGACAACAAGGTGAACGACGGCAAAGGCGAGAGAGGGAGTGGAAGGATAATTGACTTGAATCTAGAAACAAGACACTAAACACCTGACCCTAACAACTAACTTGCCCTATAGCTAACCCTAACACCAAACACCCCTGACCATATCCAACCCCTGACAATATCCCTACCACTGTCCTTCGCTATGCTAACCCCAACCAAATCAACTGAAAACCAAGGGAGCTCAGGAATAGAAAATACTGCAAGACTAACACAGGGCAGAACAGAAGCAACAGGGGACTAAGGGCAAACATGGCTCTATCGAACTAGGAACAGGACTGAACACAAACTCCCAGCTACCAGTATAGACAGCAACCAGCTACAAAATGAAACTCTGCTTTATAGAGGACTAGCATTCAATCAAACCCTAGTAATCCAGCTCACATGTGTGCTTGGTCAACTGATAGTCCACAGAGTTGTTGATCTAGTAAGCAGCAGAAGATAAAAAGGCATGAGAATTCCTGCCATTCGTAACATATATTCCCATTTCATGTAGGTAAGAGTTAGTAAAGATTATTAGCAAATACATTGCTATTCTGATTTTGCTTAGTTTCAGAGTTAGAGCAGTTTTTATCTTCTGTTTGTGTACACAAGCTCCCCTAGGTTACCAGCCATCTCTCTCTGCTGTATCAGCCCGGGCCAGATGGTGATGTCACTCCCTGCTGTGTCTTATCAGTAACACAGGAGCTGTTTATGTTTCTAACTGACAAACTTTAACCCTGTAGCCTTCTGCCCTACTGTTTACACCCCTTCGTCACCAATGTCGCTCTTAACCTGGGTTCACACAGTGTTTTTTTGATGGGCAAAATTTTTTTTTTTTCCTGGTTACATTTCAAAATATTGACTTAAATAGGAATAATTGCACATCAAGTGCACTTGTGTTTTTTTGTGTAATGTTTGATGCATTACCCGCTGCACCAAAAAACAGTGCAGGACCATTATCATCACGTTAACGCGGTAAAAGAGAGACTGATCCTAGGACTGTGCAAGTAAATGGATGAGCGTGCTTCTACGTTGTAAGTGTCAAATAAATGTGCGGTAAGCCTAAATCGGCTATGTAAGATTTTACAATTTTGAATATAGTGAAGTAGTTTTAAAAGTTATGGTTGCCAATACTATTATTTATTAAAATGGGGCTAAACTGCGGCCAAATCAGAGGTGAAAAGTAAAAATCCTCGGGAGAAATCTGAGGCCCTGAATGCCAGGTCGGATTTTTCTGATAGAAAAAAACCTGACGTGTGAACTTAGCTAAGAATGAGGTTTAGTCCCATGTCTGACTACAGAGTGAGGTTAAAAGAGCAAAAAGCAGAATTCTAAATACAGCTCTGGATGTGAATGGAATCGATCACATGATGTAACTCCAATTCCATACAAAGCGACACAGGCAGATCAATTTAGAGATGGTAAACTTAGCCTAGACAGTCTGAGAATGTGCCAGATTTATCACTGTGGATTACGCTGGATGATAACATTACTCATTTATTCATTCATATAGCACCAAAATAGTCACAATCCACATTCCAGATTAACCTGTCCGTATGTTTCTGGAGTCCGGGGGAAACTGGAGTTCCTGGAGGAAACCTCTGCAAACACAGGGAGAACATGCAATCCCCATAGAGATGTTGCCCTTGGTGGAATTTGAATCCAGAGGAATATGGTATCCGAAATAGAACCTGGATTTATTGCTAAAGATGATACCATTCCTGTCTGTAGCAGTCCAGGTTTCCCATTCACGACACCACTGCAAAGAAGGGGCGATGGTGGCTGGCTGTCAATGGCAGGATGGGCACCAAGGGGGACATGTATGAAAACTGTATAGGTCTAAGACTTTTTTTGCTCATAGCAACCAATCAGAGCGCCCCCTTCATTTTTTCGAAGCACTATATGAAATGAAAGCTGGGCTCTGGTTGCTATGAGCAACAAAGAAAGTCTTAGGGTATGTTCACACGGCGTAATTTCGATGCGCATTTTGCCGCGTATTAGTGCTCAAATACGGGCGAGATGCGCGCTGAAATTATGGTAACCCATAGCTCTCATAGAGAATTATGGATTACGCCTCCTCTCCCGGCTCGTACAATACGATCTTATTCTACACACGGGGAGATAAGTGACATGTCACTTGCATGTCTATGGGGCCGACGGGCTGCCCCCCCCCCCCCCCCGCGCCGCGGGCACGCACATGTAGTAGCGCGAGCTCCCGACACACACCCTGTACTGCACCACGTACTGTATGCGCAGTAGTACATTGTGTGAACATACCCTTAGACCTAAACAGTTTTCATGCCACTTTCAGGGCTGCCATATGTAATTTCAGTGCCCTATGCCCAGTACTAGTTTCTATCTAGCACTAGGTCTGCGGGCCCCTTTTTTAAATAAATTTGTTCAGGAACACTTAGGGCATGTCCCCACTGCACGGGTTTTCAGACGGTTTTTCAGCCGGTTTGCAGTTTTTCAGACCGCCTGGAAAACCGGCCGAAAGTAAGCACAATGGTGCTCTATGGAAAACCTGTGCAGCAGTCCCCACTGCAGTCCCCACTGCACGGGTGCTTGCACAATCTTCTGTCCGATTTCTGGACGGGATCTGTGCAAGCCAATGTGAAGGGGGCGGGCTTTTCTCCGCTCATCGCGGAGAAAAGCCACCCCCCCGGCCGTGGGGACGGCCGCAAAATAGGACGAATACCGGACGGCGAACAGGCTGGTATTTGTCCTGTGCCGTGAGAACACCCTGGTGGTCTGTTTGGGCCGTAAACAACCTGTCTGTGTCTGTTTACATAGCCACTGCTCCCAAAATCTCCTAAAATGGAGTCAAAACAGCTTAGCTGGCAGGTCATCCATTGATATGACCATCCTGTTTCTCTTAGTCCAGTGATACGCTCCCTCTCAAAGTTTGTCAACTGGGCAAATTTGTCTTTGAGTATGTCGTAGAGGCATGTCTAGCAGTGCACTACCCCTAAGTAGCCTCTGAGAGCCTTTTTACAGGGCAGAAAGGAAAGCACTTTACACCTTCTTGTAGAAAAGCCTAGGGCAACATCTATAAACTCCCCAGCGCCATTTTTTTGCTGTATATTGCGGCAAAAAATTGCTGCCGCACTGTTCTATAGATATATGAACAAGTGTACGGCTAAATTTGGTGCAATGTGCACCCGGCACAACACATTTTAATGCACCTAGAATGCGTCGAAGTTTGGTGCGAAACTGCCGTACAAAGTGTGGGCGCATAACACTTTCATTCATACTGTATTATATTATACACTCTTCTATATCTATTTAGAACTGTTGTGTCGGCGTCAAGTTACATAGATGAAAAAAACTTTGAGATTCTTAGTTCACACGTTTTGATCAAAAAATGTTTAAGCCACCCACGGCTTACAATGGGATCTCAAGGCGGGTGGTCCTACGCTATCTTTACCTCTCAATAGAGCCAAATTCAGACTTCTCATAGGGTCAACCGACCTCCATTATCCAGAGAGAAAAATAAAAAAACACCAACCTTGCAAACATGCTGCACTGATATAACAGCCTGTGGGAGGTGGGCAGGGTGCAAGAGACCAAAATGGAGGCATCACTTCCTCCCTATATAGATTAAAAGCAATATATGCCAAATACAACGTATAGTTCTGCACAAAAAAACATTTCTGAAAAATACAATGTGAACCAGGGTTGCGGCATATATATATATATATATATATATATATATATATATATATATATATATTATATAATATATATATATATTATAATACTATTATATATATATTACACACGCACACCATTACCAGTGGCACACCACTGCTAAAAGGGCTATACAATACATGGAAACCTCCAAAGAAGCATTTATGCTATCATACATGAAAAAAACTTTGCAGTATTTTTCAGAAATGTTTTTTTGTGCAGAACTATACAAATTCCTGTCGCTGAGCTGATACAGCTGGTACGGCTTTTGTATAACAGTGTAAATTTGGTGTGCCCTCAAAATAACTCAACACAGCCATCAATGTCTAAACCGCTGGCAACAAAAGTTAGTACACCCTTAAGTAAAAATGGTTAAATTGTGCCCAAAGTGTCGATATCTCATGTGGCCGAAATTATTTCCCAGCACTGCCTTATCTCTCTTGGGCCTGGAGGTCACAGGTTGCAGCCACTGGAATCCTCTTCCTCCATGATGACATCCTGGAGCTGGTAGGTGTTAGAGACCTTGTGCTCCTCCACCTTCCGTTTGAGGATGCGTCACAGATGCTCAATAGGGTTTAGGTCTGGAGACCTTTACCCTCATTCTCTTTAGCAGTGCAGTGGTCATCTTGGAGGTGTGTTTGGGATTGTTACCATGTTGGAATACTGCCCTCCGGAACAGTTTTTGAACCGAGAGGATCATGCTCTGCTTCAGGATGTCACATTATATGTTGGCATTTATGGTTCCTTCAATGAACTGTAGATCCCCATAGCTGGCAGCACTTTTGCAGCCCCAGACCATGACACTCCCACCATCATGCTTGACTGTAGGCAAAGCACACTTGTATTTGTACTCTTCACCTGGTTGCCACCACACACGCTAAATACCATCTGACCCAAATAAGTTTATCTTGGTCTCATCAGACCACAGGACATGATTCCAGTAATCCATGTCCTTAGTCTGCTTGTCTTCACCAAACTGTTTGTGGGCCTTCTTGTGCATCATCTTTGGAAGAGGCTTCCTTCTGGGACGACAACCATGCAGACCAATTTGATGCAGTGTGCGTTGTATGGTCTGAGCACTGACAGACTGAGCCCCCCAGCCCTTTAACCTCTGCAACAATGCTGGCAGCACTCATCTCTGGATGTAACACTGAGCACATGCAATCCACTTTTATTGTTGACCATGGCTAGGTCTTTTCTGAGTGGAACCTGTCTTGTTAAACCGCTGTATGGTCTTTGCCACCGGGCTGCAGCTCAGTTTCAGGATGTTGGCAATCTTCCAATAGCCTAAGTCATCTTTATGTAGAGCAAAAATGCTTTTTTTCAGATCCTCAGACAGCACTTTGCCATGTGGTGCCATGTTGAACTTACAGTGACCAGTGTGAGAGCTTGTGAGAGCGATAACAATTCAAAATACCTGTTCCTCATTCACACCTGATACCTTGTAACACATGACCATGTGGAAGAAAAATGGCAAATTGGGCACAATTTGTAAAATTTTACTTAGGGGTGTACTCACTTTTGTTGCCAGCGGTTTAGACATTGATGGCTGTTTGTTGAGTTATTATGAGAGCATACCAAATTTACACTGTTATACAAGCTGTACACAGACTACTTTACATTGTATCAATGATGCTGCGATAATGTTAAGGGCATGTCCCCACTGCACGGGTTTTCGGCCGGTTTTTCAGCTGGTTTGTGGTTTTTCAGACCGCCTGAAAAACCGGCTGAAAATGAGCACAATTGTGCTCTATGGAAAACCCGTGCAGCAGTCTCCACTGCACGGGTTTTCCACCCAGCGGTTTTGTCGCCGGAAAACATTGAACATGCACAATCTTCCGTCCGGTTTCCGGACGGAACATGTACATCTCAATGGGAGGGCTGTTCTCCGCTCATCGCGAGGAAAAAGCCGTCCCCCCCACAGCCGTGGGGAGGGCCGCAAAACCGGACAAATACCGGCCGGCAAACCGGCCGGTATTTGTCCTCTGCCGTGTGAATGGCCCATAACCGTGGCATCTAAGTAGTTAAACGACTGGGATGGGAGTTATCTCAGCCACTAAAGATACCCTGTTTCCCCGAAAATAAGACAGTGTCTTATATTAATTTTTGCTCTTAAAGACGAGCTCAGACTTCTTTTTAGGGGATTTCTTAGTTTTCCAGAAACGAGAATTCACATTTATTGTTGAACAAAAAGTCAACATTTATTAATGTACTGTAGAGATTTCATCACAAACATCAGCATAAGCAGCCAAACTCTGAACTGCATCAAAAAAATGCACTAGGTGTTATTTTCGGGGGATGTCTTATTTTTGGGGAAACAGGGTAGGTCCTGGCTGTAACGAACAACTGGCACCCACTGTGTATGGAGCAGGCTCAGCTCCTGAGCCTAAACCATACATAATTGTATAAAAGGTCAAGGTAGGCAATCTAGGCGGTCACCTACCTCTACCTACCCATCGTTCTGTCCCCGTAACTATCTTTGGTAATGAATGTAGGAACGGAGCGGGGCCCCCACTAGTTGAGGTCCATGTGCACCTATAGGTCATATGGACAGTGGTTGTCCACTGTAGACAGCGGCATTGGTCTAAAAACATTTTTGGTGGCTTGGGGCACAGGTTGACTGTGTAGGTGGGTAAAGTGCCCTCAGGGACAGCCGAGTCCAGACAGCACCGGGTTGGTTAGGACGTCTCTATTTTAGGTCTAGTCTACAGTATACATGATTTTTAAGCAGTAACTGGCACAACAACCTATGTATGACTCACCTGTAACACCAGTTGGTGTTGGCAAAAAAACCCCAAAATGGTGCCATATGTTTGACTGCCACATCAGTTTCTTGCCCTACGTACATTGATATATCATGAGTCTATTCAGTTTAGGGGGTATATCTGTTTTATAAATGGAAGCGGGGGCCCAATTTATAAATCTGCAGTAAAATTCACCAGGTACAATAGAAACAGAAGTGTTCTGCACAGATGTCCTAGGAAAATCTGCAAAAGTGTGAACCAAGCTAGCGCAACATATGGAGAGGCTGAAATAAAATGCAGCTGAACTATTTTTAATATTCCTGTAGAATGATGACCTGGAAAATAGCTAAACTCATTAATCAGCGCAGACACCAAACGGTGGGATGTCTCTTATTAAGATGCAGTAGGAGCCAGGTGATCCGAGCAGTGGATAACAGTAACTTGTCCCATTAATTATAGTGAAGATCTTACTTGTCCAGCTGCCTAAATTATACATTAGAAAACTGCATAAATAGCAATCCCCTAAGGTATACCTGATGAATTTTAAGGGTCAACTTCAAGGAGAATTGCGATGCCGTGCACCTCATATACCACTTACTTATTTCTTTTTATAGCATTGCCATAAGTATCGACCACAGCCAAATCACTAAAGCTAATGTACCTCTAACCAGCGGAGTGCCTCCCCATAAGCTGTTCAGACATGGAGGGCCAGAGGTTCCATTTTGCAAATCTTGGGTCTTCTTCTCTTCTTTCGTCATTGTCTTTTGTCCACCTCATTGGAGAGGTGGCCGGTGTCAAAATTCACTGCCGCTTGATGGGTCATGCAACACCATAGGTAACAACTTGTGACCAGGGCTTCCCAGCTAGGGACATCTTTTTTAAAGTTGGTTTAAATGGTGTCTTTGAATCATCTCCTCTGACCACGATGGGTTCTCTGGCTTAGTCTCAGTTAGGAATAGAGAACTTCTATGGGGAGACGAGTGTTGGTGATTCCAGTGCGTTGGCCCATCCTGCGGAGTTGGTTTGCAAGATTATAGCTTTGATGCTGGTCATTGGTGTCTTGGTAAGGAAACAGGAATTGGCATGGCAATCCTTCCAGTTGATATACAGAATCTTCTACAGCAGTGTTGATGGAATCTCTCAATGATATTCAAGTGGCGGAGTTGCTGAGCACTTCCCCTACCTTGGCCACCACCTATCCTTGAAGGCAACCATTGAGGAGGAAGTTCAGCACCACATCAGTTGTGCCAGCATGTCTTTCTGGACACTGCGGCATCAGGCCTTTGAGAATCCTGACCTTAAAGGGAATGTGTCATCAAAAAATGACTTTTTGTTTAACTCACATTTTTTATGTTAAACACATTTTTTAGGAATTTTTGGTTATGTTTTTTTTCATTTTCCAGATCACTTTCAATATTTTTTTTAATAATTCTTAAGTCCTGCAGTTCTCACTTTGGCCACTAAGCCTAATAATCGTCTGACACTTCCTGTTCTGTAGAGAGAGCTTTTCAGCAGTGTGCTCATTATCAGTAACAGCAGGGTCAAACTGAAAGGGGACACCAATGTGTACAGATAACACAGAATCCACCAGTCACAAAAGGAGATGTCACAGCTCCCCCTCTCCCCTCCCTGCACAGTGAAAACTCTCCTATACCAGTCTATGGGACAGAAACTGTCTTAAGAATCCTATGGGCATGAAGCTGCTGTAAAGTATCTCTCTGACTGCTGCTAAAGCAGTGCAGACAAGAATGTCCCACAATTATATATAGACGGCCGAACAGAGAAATCTACACTGAGGAAATAAAAACGTCTGAGAGGAAAAGAATATGGATCAGGGGCTTGATTTAATAAGTAAAAAAAAAAAAATTGGCGACATATTCCCTTTAAAGCGTATTCCCATCACAGCAAGTTCTGCTGAAGGGTTAATTGCTATAAAGTAAGCAATTTTCTAAATGCACGTTATTAAAAAATATAAATGCTTTACCTAATACAGGCCTTTTTCGAAACTTCAAATTGCTCTCTTCTTTTCTTGGTTACTGACCACCTCTGTGTGCTTTCAATTATTGCCAGTATTGCAGCGTTATCAAACAGTGTATGAGAGTATATTCCTGTGGCCTGGCCGGGCCAGGGCAAGGGAGAGGGAGTACACATGAGCGAAAATGCACGTGTCTATTTTCCTGGTCACAGGCAACATTACAGCAATGCTACATGACTGGCCATCACTGAAAACACACAGGAGACAAAAAAGCAAGTTGAAGGTGCAGAAAAGGCCTGTATTAGGTAAAGCATACATATTTTGTAATAACTTGCATTTTGAAAATTGCATACTTTATAGTAATTTACCCTTCCAGCAGCACTTCCTGTGATCGGAATACCCCTTTAAGTCCATGATGTTTAGGGACCTGATACCACAGTGTCTAGAAAGACATGCTGGTACAACTAATGTGGTGCTGAACTTCATCCTCAATGGCTATCAAGGTAGGGGAAGTGCTTCGCAACTTCCAGAGTTTTTTCTAGCAATGCTAATTGCTGGGACCTCGGTTATCTTGCAGGAGGCATCTTGGCAGAGGATATTGTTTTTTCTGATATTAGGGATGGTACTAGGCTCTTTTAAGCCTTAACAAAGAGTTTCAGAGTGGCTTGTAGTTTCTCTACAGAGTCAGCAAATATGGCACAGTCATCTGCATACTGGAGATTGATGATTGTCATCTTGGACACTTTTGTCTTTTTTCAACCTTGTGTCAAGCCAGTACTTGATCTAAATGCCATGGGGAGAATGGTCAGAACAATGCGATGGTAGGTGGTGAAAAGGCTCAACACGATGAGACAACCCTGCTTGACCCCTGTTTAGATGATGAAGGGCTCCGTTTCTGTCCCATTGCAGAGGAAGGGGACCGCCATCAGCTGAAGTGTCTGGGTCCGCACCCCGCCAACTCCGACTCACCAATCCACAACCCCCGCCACCTCACCCCAGAAAAAGAAAAAAATATTTGTGGAGTGAACAAATGGCTATGAATTTAATTCTTGTTGAATTTTACAATGTATAGTTTATCTATATTTTGCAGGTCATATACAAGGGCCAGCAAATACCGCCACATAATCACCACGTGTCACCACCAAAATTTTAATGACCAAATAAGCATGCTAAGACGGATATAACCAAATAACAACAATATACAAAGTCCAAATAATACCCCACATATCACTACCATATGGTAACTAATAGCACTATAATGTTACTGACCAAAAAAGAATACCAAGACCAATATAATCAAATATAATCAAATAACAACAATATACAAAACCAAATAATACTGCCACATCATCACCACATATCTCCACCATAAGGCGAGTGAATAATACCACCATACTGTTACTGAATATAAACCATTAGACCAAGACCAATATTACCACCATACAGTGACCATATAGTGGTAGGTATCAGTGTACACAGGCTCTGCAGACTGAATATTGCCTCCATACAGTGACCAAATAGTGGTATATACCAGTGTACACAGGCTCTGCAGAATGTATATTACCCCATTATAAAGACCATATAATGGTAGATACCAGTGTACACAGGCTCTGCAGACTATATACTACCACCATACAGTGACCATATAGTGGTAGACACCAGTTTACACAGGCTCTACAGACGGTATATTACCACCATACAGTAACCATATAGTGGTAGGTTCCAGTGTACACAGGTTCTGCAGACTGTTGACTGTATATTACCTCCATACAGTGACCATATAGTGGTAGATAGGAGTGCACACAGGCTCTGCAGATTGTATATTACCTCCATACAGTGACCAAATAGTGGTATATACCATTGTACACAGGTTCTGCAGACTGTATGTCACCTCTATACAGTGACCATATAGTGGTTGATAGGAGTGCACACATGGTCTGCAGACTGTATATTACCTCCATATAGTGACCATATAGTGGTTCATAGTGCACACATGCTCTTCAGACTGTATACTACCTCCGTGTAGTCTGAGAGCCATAACTTTTGTACTTTTTTGTGTATGGATCTGTATATGGCCTTGTTTTTTGCGGGATGAGTTTATTGGTGTCATTCTGGGAGAGGACATAACTTTTTGATCTGCTTTTGGGAGTCAGGATGAAGAATATACAGCAATTCATGTAGTTCTTTTATTCATATTTTTGACAGCACTCACCATGCAGTATACATGGCATGTTAGTACTCAGTGGATCGATATAATTAAAGTGATACCCAATTTATATAGTTTTTTGTGTTGTAGCACAGAAAAGTGTGATGGGTAACGAAAGGACGGATAACGAGGCAGGAGAAAAAAGAAGTACTGTTCAGTATAATGTAATAATGTAACGAGGCATAAAGAACATTGTAAGCGGGATACAGTGAAAGATGAGGCGGCTTTACGGCACCAACTAAAGTAATTGCAGTGAATAAGGGGAGGTTGTACTCATGGATATTGAATGTGATTTGATGCATATGTGAAGCCAAACGACGGATAACGAGTTTTTTTTTGAAACATTGATGGTGATGTAACTGTGAAACGATGGATAATGAAGCGATGGATAACGGGGCATTACTGTATATACATAAATATATTTATGTGCCCAATCATTTTGTACTAAATAAAGATAATTTCTGCAGATCTTGTGGACTATAGCTACTATTGTGCTTTGGGTAGTTGAAAGTTTTTGCTACCAGTGCCAAAATGCACTATCCAAAAAATGAGGACATGGGGGCAGATTGATGCACTGATGGGGTACCCGCAGATAAGGCGTTATCACCAAGAGGATCAACAACTACTGTACATTCTCATTTCCCATGCTGCTTCCTTACATTAGTGGGCCATCCACAGGGGGGTAGCTATACAAATAGCATGTAGCAGGTGAGAATACAAATGTAACATGTATACATGACACATGGGGGCCCTGTTAGTGACGCCCAAGAGCTTCGGGTTATGCTTCTGACCATCATGGTAACAAACTACTTTTGTATCACTATCTAATATAGTAGCCTCTGTCTGATAAAGTATGTGAGATCCTGATCAAGGGAGCCCCTTTATTACCCCCATTTGCCAATAAGTGGAGCTTCCCTAAAGCCTTATATTAAAACGTCAGCTCCTACTTGAATGCAGCTTGGTTATCACATTCACAAAGCAGAGTTGTCAAAGCCTCTTCCACTGTACAGATAAAGGGGTTGTCTCACTACAAAAATTATCTTTCAGTATGTATGGAACAATGAATGAAGACTTTTTCCCCAATCTATTGTCTTATTTTACTTTGTTGATGAGATGAGAGAGATTTTATCTGCTTTGAGTACACACATGTTTCTCTAGGTTACTGTCTTGCTCTCCCCTTCTCTCTCTTCTGTCTCTCTTATCTGAGAGCAGGGAGTGACGTCACCACAGGTTGGCACACAGGACGCTGGCAGCTTGAGAACAAACAAAAGAGAGGAATAACTTTTGATTGTTTACTTTGAGCTCTGAAGCTCTATGCACTATAGATTACATGCTCTTATGTCAGTGCAATTAGAAGAGCTGTGAATATGGAGCTGATATGCTGATCATTGCTATAGAACCACCTACAAACTGACCAGGAAGAGACAAAGGGCGACATGTATGAATTCTATATTCTGATAGATCAGTTCTAAATTGCTTTAAGGTAGTATAGACTGCACCAGAATGTATGAAGCTGTTCTTCTGCAGGTCATACATACAGGGCAGTGTAGAGGCAATACCACAAGTCTGGCTCAGGCACCACCTTTACCCTGGTCTGGCTGTTCTTCTGCAGGTCATATATACAGGGCAGTGTAGAGACAATACCACATGTCTGGCTCAGGCACCACCTTTACCCTGGTCGGCTGTTCTTCTGCAGGTCATACGTACAGGCGCAGTGTAAAAGCCAATACCACAGGGCTGGCTCAGGCACCACCTTTACCCTGGTCTGGCTGTTCTTCTGCAGGTCATAACACAGGGCAGTGTAGAGGCAATACCACAAGTCTGGCTCAGGCACCACCTTTTTCCCTGGCTGGCTGTTTTCTGCAGGTCATACATACAGGGCAGTGTAGAGCCAATACCAACAATCTGCTCAGGCACCACCTTTACCCTGGTCTGGCTGTTCTTCTGCAGGTCATACATACAGGGCAGTGTAGAGCCAATACCACAAGTCTGGCTCAGGCACCACCTTTACCCTGGTCTGGCTGTCCTTCTGCAGTCATACATACAGGGCAGTGTAGAACCAATACCACAAGTCTGGCTCAGGCACCACCTTTACCCTGGTCTGGCTGTTCTTCTGCAGGTCATACATACAGGGCAGGTTAGAGCCAATACCACAAGTCTGGCTCAGGCACCACCTTTACCCTGGTCTGGCTGTTCTTCTGCAGGTCATACATACAGGGCAGTGTAGAGCCAATACCACAAGTCTGGCTCAGGCACCACCTTTACCCCAGGTCTGGCTGTTCTTTTGCAGGTCATACATACAGGTGTAGTGTAGAGACAATACCACAAGTCTGGCTCAGGCACCACCTTTCCCCGGGTCTGGCTTTCTACGTTTCTGTCCCAAAAGTTTTCCGTCAAAGAATGAAAATGTGCTACTATTACTAATTTTTGTGCACACCCCCCCCGAAAACCCAAAAGCTGGTGCCTAAAATTTCCTTTGGTGCGGTACAAGGCATTATTATCAAAACCAATTTGGAGTACGCTTGTTCATACATCTAAAACGGGTTTCTACAAGCTTTTTGAGGCCAAACCGGGCGCAGCCCTGTTCAACATTTTTCCCCAAAAAGCTTTAAATCAAAAACTCATGGGGCCTGTGAAAAAATTTTGGTAAAAACCCCTTTTTAAATCAGTTTAGAGCTTTTTAGTGGGACAGACAGGTTCATGATCTTTGTTAATATAGCTGGTTCTTTTACCTATATAATGGTTAACTCCTTAACGACCGCCCGCCGACTTTAGACGTCGCTGCAGACATCAGAATTTGCGGCATCCGCCGCCGCAATTGCGCTGGGATCGGGGCTGTACTACACAGCCTCGATCCCAGAGCACTCCTCGGCACCAGGGTGCGGAGGAAACCTCCGCAACCCGGGGCTTTAACCCTTTTATTGCGGGGGGGCGTTCCGCACTGCAATCAAAGGGTTCCCCGCTCTTCGGGTGATCGGAACACCCCGGGACCCCACAGGCCCAGGAACGGCTGACAGTGAGCCCCCAGTGGCCCCAAGCTGTTGTGTTCAAGCCAGTGACCAGGGCACACTGGGCTTCCGACCTGCCCGTGTCAACGACAGATTAGAATTATTTGCATTTGAATATGCTAATCATTTCAAAAAAAAAATTTTTTGAAAAAATGTTAAAAAGTTTCCCTCAGGGGGGTAAAAAAAGTAAAAAAAAAAAAAAACAAAGTGTAAAAAAAAAAAAATAAAATAAAAATAAATATTTAATAAAAAATAATTTTTGCAAAATTAACGAAAAAAAAAACCTACCATATAGGTACCACACGCCCGTAATAACCGTACAATTAATCTAACAAGTTATTACATGTAAAAATTAATGGTGTAAAAAAATAAATAAAAAAAATTCTGCAATTATTTAAGTGAACTTAAACTATTCCCCCATAAAGTACAACTGGTCTCGAATAAAACGAGGCCTCATCCAACTGCGTCATTGAAAAGATAAAAAAGTTACACTGTTAAACGCAAGGAGGCAAAACAAAAAAAATGTTCTGGTCTTAACTATTTTTCGGGCGTTGGGGTTTAAGGGAAAAGAGGGGATGATATAATCTAAATTTTTTTCCCTCCCATGCTGAAAAAACTTGAAACTCCCCCTACAACTTTTTCTCAGCACATTTTTGCAGCAGTTGGCCCCGTTATCAGCTTCTGTGGACACAGAATGGTGATGGGAGGTCTCCATGCTAGCGTGGACCCGAGTGTCTATCTCACAATCATTTTTTTGGTTAGATAGAATGATACGTAATCTCTTAATTGACTGACTACTAATATATCATTGCCATAAAACCCCTTTTGCCCTGTCGCTTAATAAAAACTGTTTCAAAATATGTCAATGATTTACTGGGAAAAGTGCAAGGGCCACTTCTCATTACTACTAATTGCGGATGTTTGTCGATTTTTGGGTTCATTCTTTATTTTTTGATGGCAGCAAATTATTTATTACTTTTACTAGAAATCTCCAACAATTCTCACCATGTTATTAACATTTGGAAAGGGGCCCCACGTTACAATGACTACCTTCAGCAACAAGTCAGTTCAGAACATAAATGTGGTCATTTCTGCCTCCAGTCTGTGTCAATGTTTCCCACGAAGGGGTAATGCACACAGTGATGTCATAGTACAGGGATAGTGTACGGAGTGATGTCTCTGGAATAATGCTCACAGAGGTGTCATAATACACAGAAAATAAAAGTTTTAAGTCCGTAAAAAAGGACAATAAACACAATGATGTCGCACTACAGGGATGATAAACAGTGATGTCATAGAATAAGAAAAATATATACAGTAATATCACAGTAGAGAGATAATAAATAGAAAAGTTACAGTGTAATAAATGCAGTGATGTCATGGTAGAGAGATAATGCTCACAGTGATGTCACAGTACAGGATAAAAAAACACATGTGTCCGTACGAGATAGTAACCCCTTTTAGTCACAGTACAGATATAAACGTGATGCATGTACAGGGAATAATAACCACAGGATTTTACAATACAGAGATATGCTCAAATGTGCACAGAAAAGAGATAATATACAAGTGAACATTATTAAGGAATAATAAACAGTAATGTCACAGTACAGAGATGATGCTCACAGTGATGTCACAGCACAGAGATGATGCTCACAGTGATGTCATAGTACAGGGACAATAAGCACTCGGATGTCACAATACAGGGATAATACACAGTGATGTCACAATACAGGGATAATACACACAGTGATGTCACAAAACAAGGATAATACACACAGTGATGTCACAGTACAAGGATGATAAACACAGTGATGTCATATCACAGGAATAATAAACAGTGATGTAACAATACAGAGTTAATGCTCATAGTGATGTCACACTACAAGGATAATACACAGTGATGTCACACTACAAGGATAATACACAGTGATGTCACAATATAGAGTTAATGCTCATAGTGATGTCACACTACAGGGATAATCCACTTACAACAGGTCAGCCATGCAAATAGTGATGATTTACCCAGTACTGACACCATCCTTCCAATGGTCTATATAACAGAAAAAAATGGGCCATCATTTACTCAAAAACAGGGCCATACTTACAGCTCAATGGCCGAACAATAGACTAAATCTGGGCTGCCCAGCACATTTCAGGTGTCCAACACAAAATACTCATAACAATAACAGCAGCACACAAAAATAGAATACGTTGAAAAAAAAAGTTTGCTTAAAAAAAACAAAAGTTTTTTTAGGTTTTTAGTTTTACACTTTTTTGGGAAAACGCTTTTGCCCACCCTTTGACTTCAAAAGAGAATCAATGCAGGGGGGTCCTAACTACGTTTCACTAACGCTATATTTTTTTTTTGGGGCCATTTCCAACCCACCCTTTTAGAATGTGAAGGCACCAGCTTTTAAAATACACTGCACGATTAACAAC